>JAQFZW010000117.1:0-110007 GCA_034687055.1 Heteromurus nitidus | reverse complement strand
CGCCTTTTTCGATTAGGAGTCTTATGTCCGTATGTGAAAAAGCACTTACGGCGTTTATGCATATCATAGACGATATAGGTCATTATTTCATGGTTTTCGAACCCAAAAATTTACGAATCTTTAGATATCAAATATACGTGTTTGCATAAGGTTTATGGTTGTTATAAAATAACTTATATAGGCTTCTTGCCTGTAATTTACCTGTAATCCTTCCCTTTACAACAAACGATAAACGTTGTTCAAATAAGAGTTTGGCGATAATTCGTGAATTGGTAATGCCATAATAACATTGTACCATTTTTACACAAGCATGCATTTTTATCAAGCGTTGTTGTAAGACTAGTTGAAAGAGCATGAAACATATATGCGTATGTGCGCAGCGCACGCATTTTTCAATGCAGAACATAATAGAAAAGTGTATAGCATAAAGAAGTGTAACGTCTGTAACTTACTCTTCTCGTCAAAAGCAGGGCCACTGTCATCAGAAAGATTAGATAATTTGCATGGCGAAGTGCTGTGATTACAGTGAGAAAGACTGGAAGATTGCAAGTGCAGTTGGCTTTGGTTTAGATTGCGAAAAGGCGTTTGAAGACGATGTGCAACGTTCAAGTTCCGAAGTTCTTTGCGTATCAATCGTCTGATTAATTTTGTGTAGGCAAATCTCTTGACTTTACCTTTCAGGGATTTCGGTCTTTCTTCATTCATACCAACTGGTGTCCAGCCATCAGAATTCGGACCATAAGATGTGTCGTTATTCAGGGAATTGACGGAAATTGTGGAAGATTGATAATGTAAGTCTTTTGTAGTCCTTCCAGGAGCTGATCTCTTAACTTTCCTTGTTTTCTCCTCAGGCTCAATAGTCGCGACATCTTCTTCAATACTTTCATAGTCATCCTGGCTTTTAGAATTTTCGTAAGGAGCATCAGCGGATATGGCCCTTTCCATCCGCCCAATGAGCAGCTTTATTTCTGATAAATCGTTCTGGAGGATATTCTTTTGGGATTCCAGCACCCGAATGCGGGAATGAAAGGTGATTGTGACGATGGCTAATGCAAGAATTAGTAAGCACACGAGCTTCAATAAGTGACTGGCACGTATCTCTAAAAGAGTTCCTGCCTCCAGCCTCCATGACATGCACCGATTCTCACCTATTTCACACGGAAAAAATATATGAATTTTCACTGACAACCGATCCAAATGAATGATACATTTTACATATACGCCAAGGCATACAGTATGTGCATCTACATTTTTGCTTCATGCGTATACACTTGAAGGTACGCCTTTTTCCTATTACAGTCCTCTGGAATTAGAGTCCTGTTCTGACACTTTTGATCATGACTACTTTACTTTAGAAATGTAAGATACCAAATTGAAATTAAATGGATTATGGATTCCTACCTTCGTCATTGCGTGCACTGCTCCAACTCTGACTCTTGAATTGCGTCGACTTGATTGGTTTTAAAGGCTCGTCGGACAAAGGAATTGCTTCGTCTCTCGTCGGAGCATTAGACAGATCAGTTTTGGAATTCATACCGGTAGTTTTTTATTTCCAAGATATAGTAAGACTAACTCCACATTCACAACCGCCATTAATACACAGAGTCTAACTCTCTGTGGTAGAATGGAATATATTCTATTTTCACTTCAGAGGTAATGCAAGTATATATCGACACTCCACTCGGTGCTAAAGGTCTAATGAACTATGCTAAATGCTAGACATTTCAAGAGCACTCATCCTCATCCCCACTTCGGAGTCTCGCTTTTACCACGCGCTCTCCACGATTCACAATTAGGAATTAGTAGATGTGCATGCCTTCGCTATAATCGACTCACTGGACTTTATGAAATCCGTTAAATTAAAACAGGTACCCTGCACCTTATTATTTCATTTTTTCACTAAAATGCATGTATACTTTTATGTTCTGTTCCGCATGGCTTTTTTTTGTTAATTCTCTCATAAACAAAGAATGGTGAGTTTGTGAGCGAGGAGAAAGATAGAATGATGAGCGAGCAACCTTGTTTCAAGTGCTATATTCTTTCCCTAAATCCATATTCGGTGGATCCCCGGTATCTCTACATTGGCATTTCCTGTGAACTCTTTTGTTGTTGTTGTTCAACTATTTTAGAATTATGCAGATATGCATGTTGGCCCATCATATCATGTGGAACATTGTGCATTTTCTCAATGAACCGATATATACTTTTTTCGAGCTTCTCTGAAATGCCTTCTTCTTCTTCTCTTGACACTGTACATTCAGGCTACACATTCGGTACGTATAGGGTTTAGGGTTAAGGTACAAGTACAAATGTACATGTACATATTATAAAAATCCACTTGTTTGTGCTCGTATGTATATACATGGCTGATAATTTTGAAGTGAATACGAGGTAAGAGATAAAAGAAAAGGGACAAAACATGGAACATCAGTATCAGAGACAGCAACCACCAATTTACATGGCCAATAGCAATCACTTTACAATTGCAGCTATTTAGTTCAGTGCGGTGGCTGTTATACCACTGCCGTATTGGGTAAAGTACTTACACTTTACTTATGTACATACATGCATATCATGGTGGGGACAGATAAACCTGTCGAAGGCCGATTTTAGCACATCGTTATGATTTGAAGCTTATGTGCGTGGTATAGTTCTTTGCAGTTTTGATGTATGTGTAATGAGTTCGTATTCGTATGGAATGGAAAAGGTTTAAAGAAAAACTGGAGAGCGAATGCACATAGGTATAACACACACACACATTATTGTGTTTGTAAGGAAAACTTACATTTCCCCTTTCTTTTCTTTCAAGAGTTACATATATATCCATATATGCACACATTCATCAAAGTAAATACAACCAACACCGAAAAAACACATAGTATTACTTATACATCCACAATCCACATCCTCTACAAGATAAATACGTACTGCTGTAAAGATGGTGTTGCTATTTTACCAGCATTAAAATTGTAAAATTCAGCTTCATCTCAAATCTGTTGTCATTAATGCTTCTCCAGTGCAATTTGCAATGATGAGAGGCATCATTGCACATATAACACACCTACGTGCAGACATATAATATGCTCCGAAGACATGTCCTTTGTTTTCCATCTTTGAATAAATCAAAGGCACGGAATCCCAATGATGAAGCATCAAGTATGACTACATATATGCACAGGTTATGAATAGGAAATAAGGTTTCTCCAACGAATATCCGATCTGGATTAGATTATTGAATTGTCCGAATTCTTAAACGAAGAATGATAAGTTTTGCTAGTTCTTGTATATCATGACTATAATGCATGGTCTTAGTTTAGTGACTTGTGGATGTCCTTGCCGTATTGCATATGAGCTGGAGAAAATCTTTGTTGAGGAAAGGAGCTCCTCGCAGAAATCGCAGGATGGTTGTGCACATGAGGACGACTCGGCTCCAAACACAAACTGCACCCCTTCTTTCATAATGCCGTACCGTAGACAGATGGACACGAATTGTGTATTGTCAAAAGAGGAACATTTGGGAAAACTAACAGAGTTAATAGCATATTGATAATTAATGTGAATATGATTACCTAAGCAGCTGTTAGGCGGCGGTGTGTTAGTGCATGCAGTGTAGGTTTTTTATCAACATTGTCCATACTTTCATGTGTACATGATACGGAGTTGGAGTTGACGTTGACACAGAGTCATTATAACTCACACGTATTCAAATTCAATATTTCAAGAATGAAGGAAGCCGATGATTCAGATCAATAAATCACATGGTATTCGCTCTTAATATATCTTACGTTAAGTGTAATTTGTGAGAGGGAATCCAATTTAGAGAACAAGATTTGTTGTTTGTTTAAGTTGACAGTGTCAGCGCAGCGTTAATTTATCTCGCATATATATGCTCCGTCATTCTCGTGCTATGTGCTGGATATTGGGACTCCAGCTGCAAATTACAATTTAATTATTGTGATAGTTGAAAGCACCATCGAAATAGAGAATCATTGATGATTGTTTCGAAGTTACGTTTAGCGAGGTACTGAAAGAAAATATATTGAATATGTAAATTCACACTTTTTGCGATTGTTAGCCATTCTGGATTTTACTATTCAGCTTGAATGTGCATTTTCTTACAAAGTCAAGTCAAAAGTGCTTTTGTGGTGCATGTATCAATTTGTAAAGTATTCTTATTGTTAGCTTCTGCTTTTTCACTTTGCGATCGTTTTACGTGCCTTCACCAGTCAAGTTTAGGCAAAATACACGCGCATCAATAAATTACGAGCTCAGAGGTAAAGTTCTAAAACCGTCAAGCGCAGGCATATTATTCAATATTGAAGATTGGAACATTTGGAGCATATCTCTACAATTATGTAGCTGTCAACTGTGTAGTCTTACCTGGCTTCTGCGATTCTGCTATTAGCGGCAACAGTAACCGGTATATTGCCAATTCAATTGTGTGTTGTAGATAGAGTATGGAAAGGAGTAGTAAAACAGTAAGAGTACGAAAGGGTGACGGGTTAAATGTAAATAAATACAATATTAGTTGTTAGTAAATTATTAGGTGCTGGACAGGTGTAATGTCATTGTAAAATATGATTGGTGTAATATAATTGAAAATAGGGCCAGAGCGTTGTAAAAATTTAAAGTTCGTTTCATCTCGTGGGTACAAGGGACAACAGTGATATTTTAATGCATTACGTGAATATGAAATACACTCATTTTGGTCTGTTTTCTTTGATTAAGTGCACTACACTACAAGGCATAGAATGTTTTCAATAGTCAACTAAATCCCTTTGTGATTTTGTTTTTTTACAGAAATGGTTCAAGATTTTTTGGGTTTTAATCCCCTTTCATCAATAAGTCTTGCGCCGAAGCTCCACAGCAGGTTGATATACATGCATCGGAATTGAAAAGAAAGGCGACGAGGACGAAAGGCCCCTATTGTGCAGCCATACAGTTATTGTTACCTGGAGAAAGAGTTCTCTGAATTTTTTGTGTTTTGGGTAAGCGTGCTTTTATTTTTAGGATGATTCTATCCTTCAGTCATTTCTATTGGTATTAGTATTTGCTGTTTAAATGTTGTATTCTTATTCTCGGAATTGTCATTCTCATTGGTATTGTTACAGAGACAGACAGGTTGCAGTTTAAACTGCTGTAGGGGAGACTGAAGGCCAAGGTGCTCCATTGTGTGAAGGATTTGTTGTCTATCACGGTATGAGAAACACTTTCAGAGAATATATTATGATACCTTTAGTGCAAGCATTTCGAGCCCCGAGGGTTTGCTGCCTTTCCGAGAAACTTTGGGATACATTATATAACCCTTTTGGTAAATTTGTCGCACGAAAGGGTGGATAGTTTACATCCGAGGAAGTTAAACTACCACACAATTAAAAATGAGCACATAAAGAATTAGAATGAACACAAGTGCATTATGCACGGCTTACGAGGTGAGACTCCAGGATGCTTGTTTTTAAAGGCTTCTTTTTCATCCAAATATGAAACATGGGATTCTATGATTCGGAAGGTTAGGTGTTGTATTTTCATTTTCAAAGGGTATTTGGGACAATGGTTGCAATGAAGGGCTTCTTCAATATTTCATGAACACTCTTCTTCTCAACATGTGTTATTTATGGAATTGTTTCTTTCCACTGTTGCAGTTTCCAAATTTATTATAATGGACGATCCAAACGATCTTTTGGAGGAGTTGCAAAAGTCCGAAAAGGAGAGATTTAGGCGTGAATTGAGTCCTCATGAAGAATTGAGAAAACAGCATATCCAATTCCATGAGAAACACAAAGGTCATGAACAGATGCACGCGGAAATGTTTATCATTCTGATCTTCACACTTCTAGTTGCTCAGATAGTGCTAGTTGAATGGAAGAAGCGCCATTATAGGTTAAAATTAATATATATTACTTGATGAAACGTATATTGAAATCAAGACAGCGCATTAATTGAATGTTTCAATCTGTGGATTTTAAAGGTCGTATATGTTCATGACGCTTTTGGGAATGTGGACTGTACCTATGTGTTTTAGTTGTTACAACTTGTGGTATCGTTTCATTTTCTCATGGATGATATTCACTGTGCTTAGTGGTATCGTCGTGAGAAAAGCTATGGAGAAGCCATTGAATTGCAGTACACCTCGTCTTGTCTACAAATGGTTTTATATAATTCACAAAGTGTCGTATGGAATGGGCATTGCTGGCTACTGCCTTATGATGGCTACAATTATGGGCTTGAATTTTATTTTCTCCGCTAATCCTCATAATTGGATGGACTGCGCCCTCCTGCTTCTATTCTACGGTTTATACTATGGTGTTCTTGGCAGGGATTTGGCTGAAATCTGCTCAGATAAAATGGCCGTTAAAATTGGTTAGTATAAATACTTTCTATTTTAAGCCAGTGGCGCAGACAATCAAAATCAGAGATTCAAACTCAAAATCAACATATTGAGCATTAGCACGATCATGATCTAATAGTTGTCTTTCTGTGTGTTAGGATATTACTCACAGGACGGATTTCCAACAAAAACTCCAGATGATAAAATTTGTGCAATATGTGGAAATCCCCTACTTGTTAGTACAGAGGAGGAGGGAGTGATAGAAGATACGTTTAAACTATCTTGTAATCACGTATTCCATGAATTTTGCATCAGGTTTGTTCCTCAATTACGTACCATTGTGGTAATGAGATGTTCCAATGAAGGTCTGCTAGTAGAATTAACGGTTTCTTATTTTAAAACATAGGGGTTGGTGCATTGTTGGGAAAAAGCAAACTTGTCCATTTTGCAACGAAAAAGTTGACTTGAAACGAATTGTGCGAAACTTTTGGGAGAAGCCCCATCTGTTGTATGGCCAACTATTAGATTGGGTTAGTAAATTAGTATCACTATATGCCATGAATGGAGGATTGCTGGTTCGTAGTTTATTGTATAACTTTAAGCATGGTTTATTACTTGATTGTTTGCAGGTGAGATGGCTGGTTTGCTGGCAGCCATTGATTTATTTCCTAGTTCAGGGAATCAACTGGGTACTAGGATTGCACTGATTATGGCGCTTTAAAGTAGTCAAAAGACATTTAGGGATTGTGTTTAGACTTGTTTACCTTGTTTATGGTTTTTCACTTATCCCTGTACACATGTTGACACAAGGTTAACAAAATCTTTTAAAATGACCTATACTTATCGGGAGTTGGGTATTGAATATGACACAGGAAAAATGCCGTGCTTACGAAAGTTTTGTAACAAAACTAAAAGAAAGTCAAATAGTACCATTTCATAGGGTGGCAATTTAAATCAACTTCCTTTTAGCTTCCTTGTACAATCACGGCAACTATTTATTTCATTATTTTATAAGGTGCATAAAGGGAAAGAAGAAAAATGGCCTAGATTTGCCAAATATAAATATTATGTCTTTATTGAAGACAAGGTCTGTACGACGTCGACGTGTAATTGATAAAAGATATGTACATTTAGGCGCATAAAGTGAACCACGGTTGTTTTAATGTAAGTGCCACCATGTCTTATATTTAGCGGATTACATTAGCATATGAAATACGAAGCGAACCCTCATTCTGAAGAAGCGAGCTTGTAAAATCGTTAAATCTACTATAGTGGTGGCACTATCATTTAAAAGCCGATGCTGGATCAATTTCCGAATCTTATTGTACATTATTTGTTTATTACCAATACGTTTGAAGTATAATTATTTCTTTAAAACCTTCGTAATGGCTTTCAAAAGCCAATACCAGGCCACATGATTCGTGATATGGATACGTCTACTTAAGTAAGATGCTACACGTATTGTAAGTAAAACTCGATCAAACAATTTTGAATTTATGATCCTCTCAATATTTACGACTCGGATAAAAGTGCAGTTGGCATCATTGATATTGTCTTGTACCGTAAGGTTAATTTGTTTTGTTCACGCATACACCAGTCCTAAGCTAAAAAGTTGTATCTAGTCGTATCTACATCACTTTTTACGGAATTTGAAATTCCTAAAATATTTTCCCAGATTTGTTTAGTCGTGTGATGAGTGTGGCAATTAAATTAAATAATGACTAATTAAGAAAGTAAGTATGAAAGTCATCAATCACATAATACACAAAGGCTAGTTTTTTAGTTATTTATTTAAGGAAATAAAATCAGTTCTTTGTACGACATAAATCGTCCCTCTGTTCATTAATGAGCGCATTGAACTACGAATCTTTATAAAGAGTTGAGACGTTTCCATTATTTCGCATTGTCACACCGTACAGACAACGTTTTTACTATATGGCAAGCTAAGCTATCGGTATTCATTTAATGTATTCAGAAACACTTAATTGAGTAAGTTGTAGTCATTGCATTTTCAGTTTGTAACTTTATATTTAGAATGGTGTATCACCAATCTTCATTAATCCAAAGAAGGACTTTTCTGGTTTAAAAATAGAATATCTATTTGTTTCAATGTCCTTAACAAGGATTCTATCGTTTTCTTTCAGTTGCGTAATTCCAGCAGTAAAGCAACTATTCGATTTTGATCCTGCATTTTGAGTTTCCGTCATCGTTGTGCACTGTAAGAAAGGTGTGGTGTTGACTTGAACAACGTATCCGTTGATATCATGATCATCGAGGTAATGGATCTAAAACGGGAAAATTATTCGCATCGTCATTATATAGTTTGCTTGCATCACCCATTCATGATTAGAACCAGGCATTTACAAGTTTTTTAATTTGCTCTTAGATTAATTACTTGTGCGTAGACGTAGTAGAGACCAGACTTTTTGATGGTAAGAACTCCGTTTTTATTTAAAACAAAGTTCTTTTCTTCGTCAGCAGTGGTACTTTCCATCCAGTCCGAAGGTTTCCAAGCTGCAAATATTCCGTCCGAGTTTCTTAAACGACCATTACCTTCGTAGTGCCTGTGCGCAGTTGTGTAGTTAGAAACATCAGCGACATAATGAGCTGCAGTTGGTTTTGGTCCTTCCACCCATGCCTCGGCTTTCACTATAGATATTTCTCCAGAGTCTGAATCTGTGAACTATTGAGAAGAGTCAGGCGTTTACTTTGAATTATGGAACATGGGTAAATACATGTTATCATGCTCAAGTCTCAAGGTCATATCAGTCACACATCACCATTGTACTCACAAGATTAAGATATTGCTAACAACTCCTACTTAAACCCTGCGTATGAAATATTTTATGCATACGTATTATTTTATGTAATTGTAACTCGAAAGTGAGTTGTCGAGGGCCCTGCGCAGGATCTACATGATTAATCATTTTACAGAAATCGGAATAAAACAAGACTAGCCTTATCATTTGCGTGATTTTTAGATGAGAGAAAATAACGATAGGGAATATATTTAAACACAAGACTAAGGTCAGAAAATCTATGAGCGAATTTCATTTTCATAGCCAATGCATTTTATTAATAAATAATAGGAATCTTTCATGAGACATAATCTCGTTCTGTCCAGGATTTCTTATATTCAATACAAGTTTGTTTGTAGCAAACGATTCCTTAAAAAGATCGGCGCAGCTAGCGTAAATATGAAAGCAACATAATGGAAAGCGTTAGAATAGAGTATACGTATCTATAAAATTCATGAAACGATGCATTTTTACATTTGATGTGATCATCGAAAAGCGTGTCCTCTAATAATTTACGTGATGTCTCGAATTATTATACGTACTATGCAGTTCTAGCGTTGGCACGTTTGTGACTGTAACATTTCTTACGATATTTCTACGATAGGTTCGTGTTCTATTTACTTTTCTTCCGTGCTTGAAGCCGGGTTGTCTCTTTGGAGTTACCCTGCGATAGCCCTGACGTCTTCTAGATTCAGAATGTGCTGATGCAGTTTCTCCATAATTCGCAGACGCAGTTACGCTATTGGGGGTATCTGAATCGCTGTCGTCTGTTTGAAGAACACGGGCAATAACCTGCAACGACAAATATCGTTGTGTAAATTTTGGAAGTAAAGCATAAATAATGACCAAGGTTCATGCTACACAAGAGAGGCTTACTTCTCCATCACCGCGGCCCAACCGTTTAAGGGGTGGATACTGAATACTTCTGGCATTGTTTTGTGAAGCAGATGGGTACAAAATGTCATCGGTGGCAGGTACACGAGATGTACGGTGATATGTTCCTCCTCCAGTTGCTCCACTGGTAAGTACGGTCGATCTTGTGTTGCTACTTGAATAGCTTGCAGACGAACCGCTTCCAGTTGATGATGAGCTTCTGTTGGGATTGCTTCGCCTGCTTGATCGCCTGTAGTGAAGGTCTTCAGAAATTCGTGGACCTGTTGACTCGCCGAATCCCGAACCTGTTGGAGAATATGAATCTCCAGACTTCAGTTGAATCCCAGAACTGGATCTGCTTTCTGCCTTCTCTGACCAAGCCGCAGAAGTTCTGTGATGTGGCAAGATGGAACTAAGGCCGGGTGAAGCGTAGTCTAAACTTTTGGGTTCATTACGTCCCCCTAGACAATGAGCAGACAGGCATATCGGATGTTAACAACAATTTGAGTTTGTCATGTTTTGTGCAAAGTATGATACACAGTGTACATTCACTTCGCACGCCCAATTAACTGGAATTTCAGAAATATCTCGAGCTCCAATAACATTATCTACCTGTTGCAACCAAGCCCTCGTACAATCGCAGGCCTTCGCTCTCAGTTGTAGGGACCTCTTCAAATCGTCTAATAACGGCAGCAGCGGGTCGTGACTCTGTTCTGTCCAAGTAGCTACTTTCCAGAATAGGGACACCATCTGCTGTTCGCTCCACATCGGGTCCATACGTAGGGACGGTTGGAAACGGAATTTGCCTCTTTCGTCTAGACCGAATTTGCTCCACGTGGACATTCTTATGACAAGGAAATAATATAGTTAGTTTGACGAATTCTAAGTACAATGTATTCAAGGATATCTGAACACCATTAAAAGTCCCTTGATAAGTGACGCGATATGCTGTAAACGTGAATGAATCTAGGTTGACTAGAATATGTATCATGAATTGAAGTACAAGATTAATGAACTGTCTCTGTAATGAACTGGAACCGATATTGATCTTCGATTATTGTTCATTCGTTATCCCTTCCCTATGCATTCATTTTAATTTACGCAATACCAACGAAATATCTGTATTGGTATAATGTGACAAAAGATGGTACTGAATTGAAACCTGTTTGTAAGGATTTGATTTATCAATTTTTCACGATCCTCAGGCTATAGGTGCAGTTTTAAGCTAACCTAGAATTGCATTTATATTTGACATTAGAGCTTGTAAATATTATAAGTGATTCCGATAAGTGCTCAGCTCGCTTATCTCGAACCCACAGAAGTTGGAAGTGGTTCAGATGAGTTCCATTTCCATCATGGCATATGGCATGCACATTATGCTCTAGGCTTAATTCCTTTCTTGTAGGTTACCATCCTGTTGTGGTCTATATAATGTATTTACATAGCTTGCATTGCGATTCCCCACTACTCATTTAAAAAATAGTCTACATACATATGTGAAATTATGAACTCGACAGTCGACACGATTATATAAGATTTTTGATAAACACATCCTATTTACATACGAAGATACACACTTATGTGCATTAGGTAATGGTGGTCAACATTTTGGCATATATTTATGTACATTGATACAAGACGGTGATGGTACTGCGTGTATAAATGATTCATTTGATTGACCCTGCTTGCCAACTTGCCAATATCACTAATCACGCATGTCATGGAATTATGAAGTGTAGCCAAGGGCAAGCTTGAGCTGGTAAGAGTCAGAAAATTGACACAGTTGTCCACATCCAACGGTCATGGTCAAGGATAAATACCGATTTGAATGAAAGATTAATTCATGTTTTCATAAAAATGTGTCTGGCACTGGTCTAAAAATGCCATACATTTAAAGGAAAATAAAGTAAATTGACCCTTCTTTCGTTTTGGTGCTACTTTATTGCTGGTTTACACGCTGACCATGCATGAGAGAGGTAGAAAGAGTATAAAGTACAGGTTCAGCCTAGCAATGGAAACTTTGTTGTGTCTTGCAAAAAAATGAATGATATTATGTTATGTAATTTAAACTTGTACAAACGGCAAGTCGGTAAATTTGTACATACGATATTCGTGAGTGCACAAACGGTACCATTTAAAAAACTGGAACATGAAAAGCAAATATGAAAAATACGGTATATCTGAAACCTTGCAAATATTGTTTGTCTACAACTTTAATGTTTTTAAAACTTATAAAGTGTTCCCGTGTTCCCTACAAATTATATGCATTTTTAGCCTGCTGAATGCCAACTGCGAATTGAAAGCCCAATTATTATAAGGTGTTATTTTGTGTGAAATCTGAGAGATTTAGGAAAATTAGAAGCCATTACATAGCTTTTATTCAACTTACCCCAAGCAAGTCTTCGTCTTCATGAATGCGAATGGACTCGAGAACGTCGTCTTTGTTCAAGTCACCATCTTCTGCACTTTCCTCGGAGCTGAAACCTGTAGGATGTCTAGGGATTTCATATTCGAAATCTGTTTCCGACACATGAAGTGGTCCATACTCTTCTTCCCATGTTTCGTAAATGGTTGCAAGTTGTTTTTCTAGCGACGAGATTCGATGTTCGTAATGACTTAGTTTGTCTTCGTATCGTACGACAAATGCGGTAGTGAGGACTGTAACTACAAACGCAAAAATGATAGCTGTCGTAAGTAAACACTTGTTCATCGTGGCAGGTTTCTCCCTTCCAATAAGTCTAATTGACGAATCTGTGCTAGGTGATGTATGGAGCTTGGAAGCCGGAATAAGAATCTCTGAAAACTCTGGCTTCATTTTTAATTAACTTTCTTGAACGACAACTAAATAAGCTTAAACTAACTGAGGGTTAAAGTTAAAGTCGTTTCTCTCGTTTAGACAAACGAGTTTTTTCTCCAGTCACTAAACTGAGAGGATGAGGAACAAAGTCACGCAGAGCTATAGTGCATGACTCAAGCGTTGTGGTCTGGTCTCTCCTTGTCACTCTATTTACAGAAATTGTGTTTTTCTGTATGATTGGAATTCGTGGCTGAGGACTTGATAAAATGTTTCCGATTACTCTTTGCGCTTTATATATATGCTCCCGACCCAAGTCCACGATGTAGGAAAGACATGTACTACATTAAATCGTTAAGAGTACGTCGTACATACGAAACATGGCGATACCCCGACGAACTATGAAAAACCTATGTACGCGTTCATTATCCGCTTGTGTTTTTCAGAACGAAAGAAAAAAGGAAGGATTTATTGAGAAAAAGAAGTACTGAAGTGATGATATAATAAGTTACAACATGGATAATTAGTATAGTTCATGTTCCTTAGTGTGATTGATACGGATATACTTTTCGTAATAAAAAAGTAGGGGTTGACAACGTTCATACCGCGTTACATGAAAACGGTGATTAATGCTTGCGTGATTTGATGGATCTCCTTTAAAACTGTTACTCACATTTAGCTCTGTCAATAGGATGTTATACATGCGAGATGCGACAGGGTACACATCTCCGCCTTTGTAACTGACTGTGACCAGTTAATAAAGGTTGAAACATACGTTTTTTATCATTTCTCTGGTTGTTGCACGCAAAATAACGTATAGCTTTGTTCGTCCTTACGTAGATCGCTACAGTGTGTGATTGTAATTTTGTGAGTGAACTTGCTAAGATCTGAGCAAGCACATTTGGCTTTCACTGGACACCCACACATGTTGGCATTGTGCCGGTAAACGTAGGTCTTGATGTTGAAAACTGTTTTCTTCCTGATACTGGGATTGTGACTTGTTATATGTACATAAGCCATATACGCTACGTAGTATAAGGGGTTGGTTGTCGCGCTTGACACACACACTTGTACATTTAGCTGATTTAGCAGTGGGCTCTACAAAGCGAAGCGATACTACATTGATTAAAAGCATATACCAGCAGAAGTTATGTCACCCATGTCCATGACTTGTTTTCGTTTACTTTGTTTATTCATATTTTTCTTTTGCTGTTGGCATCTTCATTCGTTTTTTGGATAACTAATTTATATTGAAAGGACAATAGGTTAGGGTTTTAATTGGCATATGTTTAACTTAAGAACAATATGAATCAATCCAATTAAACTGACGCCGTTTTGACGTGAATTACGTTAGCATTTATTTACAACAGCCAGACACTAAATTAAATTATCAGCAATGAGGTACATATATTAACGAGATGAAATGCTATTACAGAAATCGCATTGAATTAATATGAATGCATATATCCTTTATAGTAGACAGGTTCGGCGCAATCACATATATTTATAAATGTGATTTTTCAATTTGTTGGACTTTGTCACATTAAACATATCCATGTCAAAAGTCAATCTCAGCCCATATACAGTTTGTGTAAAAATGCTTATTAAAATCATCCAAGTAGCCAAAACATTATGCATATATGTCTGTCCCTGTTCCTTTCCTTCAGCCGTACTTTTCGAAAATTGCAAAACAATGTGATGTGTGTGGCATACGGATTAAATTAGGAAGTTTAATTAAGCGCACAAGAATAAACATCCATTTCATGCAAAATACAAATATCTTCGGAACTATATGAAACCATTTTACCGTTCCTATCGTTCGTCAATCGATGTAAAATAGCTGTTAACTAGGTGCTAAGTCGAGGAGATATTTTGCAAAATAAAGATCACAGTAAAATGCTTCATTAAAAAAATCATTGGTGCAAGCGCAACCAATGTATACTAAATATAAGGTGGACGTATTTAATTCTCTGTCATGCAAGTGTCAGAGTCACTGATGCGGTTTGCGGAGATGTATGTACATATATCATAGGGCGTCAGATTTGCTATCAAAAGTTAATTATTGTTTCCTGAAAAATACGTTTGCTTGCACGCCAAGATCGCACATGCGCAGCCGGATTAAATTGGCATAGCTTTGGTCTTAGAACACGTCATCAACTTCGTTCAGGTACCTTTTGTGCAAATGCACACTGATCCGTCTGGAGCTCTGCGAAAAGTTCACACGCATGACAGACAATGCACGGAGCTCGGCTTGTAAAAAATAACGTAATGTATTAGTGGGTGTCAGTCAGTGAAACGTCTCGTCCTTTCGTCCATCATCACACGTCACTTGTACCGTAATACGAAAGTATACCAAATTGAACGTTTCTATGTTTCTAGAAATACGAAAAATACCTTTTACGATGACGAGCTACTTTCTGTAATGTAGGGTTTGTGTATAAAAACGGCAAGGTGAAACTTGATTTGTTGGATCAAAAATCCGTTTTATATTCAATTACAGTATCGACTAGATCCTAAATATGAAATATGTCTTTCACAAGCATTTCAATCATTTATGTGTTGAGACATTTTTGCGAGGGTGGTGGTGAACAACGAATTACTTTACTAATTTTTACGCACAAACACATGTCAATGTCCGTGATCTTTACTGATAAAATGGATTATGGCAGAAAAAACTGACCAGAATTCGAGACATAATTTGAGATCATATCTGTCCTAATCCCTATCTTAATAACGTGCTAGAGACACATAGTTTTATAATTTTATATTCCAACAAAAGAATATTTCTTCAAGACCTGTCTCAAGTTTCCCCATCAATAAAACCGTTAATGTAAAAATCATTTTGCTCATATAAAGGCGTTTTCTGTAAGCTGCATATGCTCTGCAAGCTGTTTGACCTTTTATTTAAATTAGTTTGAAACTCGAAATAATTTAGAATTCAAAATTAGTTATAAATTACATAATATTATTCCTTTCCCTGCTATGCACTGCATGCACCTACAAACATACGAGTGAACGCAAATACAGAACTAATCGGGAAGACCATGTACACATATCATTCTCATATTGAAGTACATAAATTATGTGCGCATTTAAACAAAACTAGATAAAGAGTTTTTATGTTATTGCATGTTTTACGACAGCTTTTAATACCTTACGATTTGATTTATCTAAACAACGCTTTGGGTAGAAGAACTTTATGCGTACTAAAGATTAGAATACATGCTACAATACTATCCAGCATCCCAATCTTGCGCGTGTAAAACATTCACCTCTAACATGCAGATTTAGATTTTTTGTTGACTAACTAAGATCGTGTTTTCAAACTTCAAGAAACCATAAACTATGTTTTGCTCCCGTTGTTGTCTCAATCTAAGCTGATGTGCCAATTCCTACTGCGCACACATCACCGATCGCGAGTTTCTTAAACCCTTCTGAGAAAGTATTTATATTTCTAACTTGAGAGTATTGTACATAAGAATGAGTGTTCTTTCTGACACAAGCGAAGTTGAAGGTTGCGGACATTGTTCGCGTTGACGTGAGTTTATGGAAGATTTTCATAAACAAATGAAACGAGTCAATTTCCATTCGTGTATACTTTACCTTGACTCAGATACAAATATTAATGACCTTGGCCTTAGTGTAGATACCGTTACAGTTCGCATCTAGTGATGATACAGCGTTAAATTAAATGCTGTTCTGCTGTTTTCCTAATAATTTTCTATGGATTGTTTCTTATGATATACGATGTCAGTGGAGTTGCTCCTCCTGATTTCAATGTTCCGCTATGGAACATTTGATTTTGAGGCAAAAGTACTCCAATTTCTGGTTGTAGTATTAAAAGACCCAGTTCTATTCTGCTGAACAGTTTAGTACCTTCAGTGAGAGTCTATGTATATTTTGCAGAACTAAAACCAAATCAATATTAACATACAAAAAACTGTAAAATACTAATCTATGTACCATGCATGAACTGTACACGACGACGATAATTCGCCGATTTTCCTTGCAAATGAAAGTTGCAATATGGCAGAATGTTCAAATGTTTTTGGTCATTCATGTCAAATTTGTAGTCAACATCGAAAAATTCCAAACCGACAATCCTAAATTCATAAAAGCAAGAATTTTTTATTCTCTTGTGATTAAGTATTACTCCCAATCAAAAATTGCCGTGCCATTCATATAAACGTTCGTCGCTTTTCATGTTTTCAGATTGTTGTGCAAGTTGAACTCGAATTAACCTTTCGTGGAATGATGTAATATATGATCTTGACTGGCTCTACGCATGATCAATCATGGAATTTTGCACAAGTTGTAAAGATGTCCAGCAAAGTGTTTTTAATAATTTAATTGGCACATATGGCACCAAATTAGTGCATAGTGCTTTATCCTTGCGCTTGGTTTCTCCTTGTCGGTCGGAAAATACGTCCATATGCTTTTATTTTCTTGACTGTAGGAATTTGGAATCAAAACTGAGAAACTGACATATGTATACATGAAGGCGGCATTCCATTATGTACTATATCGGAGTTTGGTACATAAATCAAAGGCTAATTTTTAAGTTAATTAATCAAGAAGGCTTAGCCAAAAATTTAAGCCGAGGTTCATGTATGTGTGCATTATTTCACTGGAAGTGCCATGTGCAGGTGACGTGCTTTAATTTTTATTGACATTTCATATTACGAAGTAAGTATTATGTAATATCGTGGATGACATTTCCTTGATTGATTTAAAATATTAACTTAACTTACAACTTACTTGTTAGTTCTAAGCTAAAATATGCGTTACATGTAAAATTACTATTTCTCAGAACTCATCCTCCGAATTAAGTAATCATACGAGCATCTACACCGCATGAAATCCTCGAATTGTCCATTATAAATGTATTCAAGTTCGATACAAGCAGTCATCTTGGTATGGTATTGGTCTCATACACGTCGGCACACATCAGCGATGTATGTCAAAGTTCATCTGCGAATAAATTTGCACAACAGGGGTGATTCACAGAAATTCCTTTTATCGTGGAGTTTAAGAATAACATCGTCCCGCAAATTTGACTGATCTGTTTACTCGTAGTTGTTTGAATGAAGAGTAAATATTTATCATCATCTTTTTGTCTGTTGTGACATAATTTTATGTGAAATTACATAAAAACGCATTATCAATTACGTCAGATATGCCGCTCTGATTTCCTGGATTACATAGGTTGCTCAAACCATGAAACAAGCATTGACGTAAAGAAGTCATGCTGAAATGTACTTTGAATCTTAAAGTCTATCCTGTGTAATAGCTTAGCTAGTCAATATTTTTTCGACATCGCTTCACCGAAATATTTCCGGGATCAATTTTACTTCTCCAGTGAATATACTATTGTATCAATCAATACTAACACTGTGTAACATATAATATGTACATATATTATCGCACTTATTGGTGATGAATGTGAGTTATGAAGTGAACTGTGGACACTGTGATGTAAGAGTAACCGAAAGAAGTTTTATTGAGTAACTTTTTACCACAGGGCATTTTATCCAGCAAATGCTGTAAAATCAATTATTGAGACCGCAAAAGAAAAAATACCATATTTAGGTATTGGTTTGCTTGCACGCGAAAAATATGTTGAGTCCGGAAATAAGCTATTCTACTGACGATTTTTTCAAGACGGTAAGATCCGAGTTTACAAATTACTACATTAGATTTATCGCTGTTTGCTCTCTGAAGCATGTTTATTTTGCTTATTTGCAAGTGTTTCATCAGCCAATGAGAAGGTCATTCGTGAATTCTAAATGTTCTTGCAGAGGTGTAATATTTAAAATACAAAAGCACGAAGTAAATGTACGATTATTCTTACATATTTTCGAGATTTTCGTTATTCACACGTTGTCTTCTTCATGGGATAAACATATGCATAGAACCAATATAATGTAGTATTTTACATGTATCTACCCCTAAAGTATGTAAAACGTCCAATTGATGTGGGAGAAGTCTAAAAGTTTGCTTTTCCCTGGAAGAAACTTCTGTATAACATATTTTTCATTCCATTTATTGACTGTACCGATGAAGGGCGTGTTTTCCTTTGAGTTACAACCGTAATCTACTGCTGATTTGGATTTAGGGGTCGTAAGATTTCAATACATCTGTCGTTTTAAAAATGTGCATTAATATCGCTGCGACCACATTGCTGAAATCAGAACTGGGATTTGCTGCCAATATTAAACCCTTTTGTGAAAGCACGTTTCAACTCTAACTAATGTGCACACTCATATTCGATGTCATTACGACGAACGAAGTATTAGATATAAGTAGGTCATCATCTGCGACACGAGCCCTGGATTGTGGATTGACACGGATTTGTGACAAATTACTTGCCGATGAGAGATTACCGGCTGTCGCCCACACATTAAAAATACTTTTCGAAGTCTTAAATGATGTGCTAGCATATTTCACATAGATCATAGATGTACATGCATACTTCTCTTAATGCGGTACGCGTGCAAGCACACGCATTACCTTTGAGGGTTCCGTCTACCGCAAGCAAAGTAGGATGAGCAGAGCACTTATAAATTGACAATAGAATGCGAGGACCTTCCTAGGCTGGACTGACATAATGATCCTCTGCTTCCTTATGTCTGATATGATCTCATGTGTAAATCAGTATGTAATGGAATGGCTATGAAATCAGATGTCCTTTTCTGGTGAGAAAATCAAATAAGACAAGAGGATGGGTCTGCTGCGGTCCGAAAGTAGACAGCCAGCTTTGACTGGACTCTTTTATCATAACGACGGCGCATTGACCAGGTACAAACGTCAATCAACTGCATGAGCATTTCGACAGGTGTGCAGACGTGTAGTTTGAGGGTAATCCGTGTTGCATTCCAAATGCTTTGAGATGCCTCTAATTGTCCGCTTCGCTGCTGTGTGGCCCTTTTTAACAAAACTGTCCTCATGTCTGCTGCATACACCATTTAAACCTATTGCAAATGCTCAATCGTATTAATATTATGACACAAAAATCGTAATTGTCATATTTCGAAACGGATGTAATATTTAAAATCTGATACGCATAAATTCAAAGTACATCTCCGAATCTATTATCTTTAGATATCATCACTACTTTCTGTGACGTTTTGAAACTTTCATGGACTTCGTTTACTAAGTATATATCGTGCAGGAGCTTAAATATATACCAAATCTATATTCAAATGGTTTATTTAGCTTGTTTCTTTGCTCGGTAAGGTAAGATTAATCAGAGATCGTTTAAAGTTTTGGTACGCCTAAGCACATTATTATGCGCTGTTTGGGTATGAAATACTTCAACAAAGTGAACTGTTAGTAGGAGCTGTTATGGGTCAACGATTTCCTAATTTTTTGCTATGCAAATGCATCTTATGAAGAACATAATCCAGCTACAACCATGATGCAGTAACTAGAATATGTGGAAATACACGAATCTCTCCACACTAACAAGTCACTTGCAAGTCATGCTTTGGTGGTATTATTTTAAATAGTGAAAAACGGAAATTTAAGAAAATCCCCAGGCAAGTACATCGTAATATAATTTCCAGGGTCGAAAGATATGGTTCTAAAATAAAATTACAAACACTGGTAATATTGTGCTTGCACTGCACACGTTTGCCGAGGAGTGAAATAATGGGAAGCTTAAGAACAATTAATATTATCTCATAATCCCCTCCGAATTCGTGTTCACAGCAAAATCTTCAGTGAAACCTTTGGTAATCCTATAGCCCTGCGTGGAGGTATTAGACTTGTTTCAACGAACCATATTTATTATCTGAGTTCAAATTGCTTTCAACGTCACTGACGATGAGATCCCTGGTTGGATTGTTACGAGACATGCATATATTGATACATACTTGATCCATTCATTCATGCACATTGAAATTTGTCTTTAAAAAATGAGTAGTATAGCATTTATGCACGATTTTGTGAAGTCATTTTCCATTTTCCCAGTCACAATTAGAGTGAAGTAGGTGTGAGGAGCAGTTTCTTTTAAGTTTTAACCCATGCATACATACTCTCACTTGGTGGAAATATAATAGGGAACTCAAATTACGGGAGCAGGAGTAAGGCACACAAGTTTTTTTGATGAATGAACTTTCCTTCTACATTTCTCCCATGAAAGAAGAAGAGTACGCCTGCCAAAAGAGGATTCGACCCTGCGCTACTAATCTGAGAACAAAGATAACAATAGGATTGTGTATTAGAGGCACTATTTTCGTTTACTCAAAAAAATGCATGGTGGGCTCCGATTGCTTTGCTGAGAACACTGGACCTATCACGTCGTGTAACACGAATGTCATTTGGGGCTTTTATTTTGTACCTGTGCACATGACGTTCATTATGTTTGGTGGAGTATATGTGAATGAAACATGAAATTTTAAGCATCTGCTTTTGTGGGCTCTTTGATACCATGATACCTCTCTACGTCAGCGTCATTAATAATGTACGATAATATTTAGCTCGTGATTTATTTATGAGTGGAGGCTGTTGACAGTATGTATAAATGTATGAGGGAGGTACTTCAGGTTACTGCTCCGTTTATGATCCTGGATAAGGAGTTTTCCCTATTTTCGTAATTGCACACAAATCTTTGTTAGTTGAGTGCCGTCATTCTTTCAACAAGCTCATCATCTTGTGGTTTGTGTGTCCATTCCTAATTTCCTCGAATTTTAATTTTTAAAAATTAGTCTTGAAGTTTTCTTTAGTCTACTTCAATTAGTCAACGTATTAGTTTGCCCTGCAACAATGCAGAATTATAGCAATCCGTCAACTCAGCGAATCTCTCCAGATATCACTAGTTTTTCGTACAATACCCTGGTACCCGCAGGGAGCAGTGGTGTTGATAACCAGTATGCCAATAATTCCAGCCTGTTTTCTACCACGTTTTCCGAAATCCCAGAAGGGTTGTATGAGTTCCTAGTTGGCGACAATGGAGAAGCGAAAATTTTGTGTAAAATTTGCCAGTATATGTCGAATAAGCGATCAAATTTCAAACGTCACTTTACAAACATGCACTTTGTCCATGAGGATGAAGGCACTAGACTACTGGAATGTTGTGGCATTAGGTAATTTCTTTACTGACGTTTAAATATTTTCATTCTCGTGTCGACCTTAAGCTGAACATGTTAATGAGCAAGACATTCATTCTCTATAATGTGTGATAGGTTTAGTACAAAAGGGGAGAAATTCCAGCATACAAAATCTGTCCACAAATCTGGGTACAAGTGCAAAATTTGCACGAAGGTGTTCGATAGACCTGCGCTCCTACAGCGTCATCTGGCAAAGCACACCGGGAAGAAGCCATACAAGTGCAGTCTTTGTTCGTATCAGACTCCCAACAAAGCTAACGCCAAGCGACATATAGAAAAGAAGCATTCAGACATCCAAGAAGGCTCCATCCTCTTTTTAACCGAAGACGGGGAGCAAATTCAAATGGAAACGGTGTCCCGAGCAAACAAAGACCAAGATCAAATTCACTCTTCCTCCAACACGTCCTCAATGGTGGTCAAGTCCAGTGCGGATAGCAGTACTTCATTTGGAATTTTTTCGAGCAGCAGCACGCCAATTCCTCCATCATCATACAAAAGTCTTTCCAACTCGCCATCATCAACAGCAACAGTAACATCTTCGTCGTTATCCCCTCCGAGCAATGTGAAGCAGATGAAAGGAGTTCCTGTTGACGCAAGCAAAAAACGACATATCACTCACTCCATAGACCTAATTTTGAGTACTTCTTCCACTCACACCCACAATCGGTGTTCTCGAGGAACGGAACTGAAGCAAGAAAGTGATACTGGTGCAATCCCGGAAAATGAAGCAGTTGCCCCTGAACACACGTCAAGCAGTCAGCAGCAGGGAAGTAATGAGGGGGAGACGAGGAAGCATTGTACACCCAATTGGTCACACATATCATCATCACCCTTCCATTGTGATTACGAGGCTCTTGGGCTACAACCATTTTTCTCGTCTCCAAACACCTGTCAAATTTCATATGCAACAGATACCGAACTTCTGCCAAGAGTCATCTTTCGTCAGTGTATTCACGGCTGCTGGCATGTGGACAATCATGCTACTTCCGATTTATCCTCTTTCCGTGGTTGTGGAACTTCTGCATCCTTTACAACAGCAAATTTCAATCATAGTCCGGATTCACGCTCCTTTTCATCCGTTTCACAAACCGAAAACTCATCAACAACGAGCATCAAAAGTGAGGATGATGACGACGAAGACGACGACGATTTCATTGATGTAGTTGGCGATGATGGAGAGACGACAACTGGGCTTCCGCTACTCAGCATTTGTGAAGGTCTGGGCAATTGTAGCACAACCGAGAAACATGTCCCTGTGGCTGAATTAGATGATGACGAGATTACGTGTGCTTTGGGCCAACCTGTTGACTCTAAACCAAGTAGCATCTGCTCTGACGACAATAATAGTCAGCATTCTGTCACAACTCTTAATACTAGTACACTTGCTAATGGAGGTTCGGAGCAGTATATACCAAAGAAACTTCGAGTGTGCAGAGCTTTCCTCAAATAAACTTGCTCAAGACTTTACTACTCAATCCTTAGAGATGGTCCATGTATGTATATTCTTTGGAGGATATGAAATTTGTGACTAATACCTTGTATGTACTTAAAAAAGTATATAATATTTTACTTGTTATCTCAAACGCACAGTAAGAACCTGTGATGAGAGTTGCCTTAAAAATTTTATGGTAAATTTGATACGATTAATCATTACTTCATTAGCAAGAAATTAGCATTATTTCTAGAAGCGGAAATAAATTTCATACGATAATTAGTAATTCAATATCACATTTTGCTTTTGCAAATGAAAAACAGAAAGTTAAATAAATGGTGCTGTATTTTCGAAAATATTTTACTGTGGTCTAGTAATTGGGTATAACGAAATCACGAGTAACGTATGCACAGATAAATTCCATTCATCTCATGGCCCGCTCGCAGCACTTTCATCCGATCATATCATGGATTCATATTGTAATAATAATTTTCTTGAAGGGATTTCGTTTCGTACGCATGTCGTCGTTTCTGTAATATTACTTGCAGAATGCAGAATACTTTTATTATACGATTCTTCGGATCGCAAAAAGTGGCGTTGTTGGGCGCTGTTTAAAATCGTAATTTTAATTTTGCAATGCATCAATTTTTCAGTTTTTACGATAGGACATTTTGGGCGTTGAAAAGTTGACAATTCAAATTACTCAGTTTCAGTTTCGCATGTATGATGTCACTCGTTACCAATGAATAAATGGGTCATGCATATGTGCGTCAGAATAAATATGTCTTGACTTGTCCAAGGCTGGTGTTTAAAGTGGGACGGAGCCGGAGCCGTTAAGTGATTGACCTTTCAATCCTCACACCAAACTTTAAACAGTAAACAAAGCATTCGCACTCTTTCTCTCGGGTGGCGACATATCATAGCTCTCAGAAATGTTCATCTTCAATGAGCGGCTAATGACGCCATACATATGTTTGAAACGTCTATATAAACATACACATCGTTACTGGTTCTGCGTCCTGCGCAATTTTTTCCTCTGAATGGTTAAAACTTGAAAGTAGGCCTAACGGTCATGTTACATTATGGAAACTTACTAATGAATGAATTGAGCTCTCAAGCCTGCGTGCAGCTTTGCTTTGTCATTTGATCATTTTGCTCTCGTTGGCACGTTGCCTTGTAGTACAAGATATGTGGGCGATCTACTCCTGCAAGTTCCATTGAAAACTATAACGATGCACGGAGCAACTGCAAATGAACTACTGCATTACCATTACCACATTCCATACAATGTAAACTTGAGAATTTCGAGATGTGAACTCGGATCACTCTTCCTGTCATGTGTACCCAAAAATCCTTGCGATATTTTTAGCATTAGTTTTTTCTGTTTTTGTCGATAATCCATTCACTTTGCTTTCTTTCACGCTTATGTGGGCACAGCGAGGCTGCAGGAATGTAGCTAATTCGAGATTTTTGTAGAATATTAAATCAAGGAAGCTTTGACGATGGGATTTAGAATAATTAACTTTTAAATGGAGATACATGTATACAGATTAAACCTCGTAAAATTAGTAAAGATATTACTCGTAAAATTAGCTCATGAATGTATTTCCTCTGGTCCACGCATCACGCTTTATTTATATTATTCATCAAACAAGCTCAAATCTCCTACCGACGAGGACTAAAAATTCTAGTAAAATACGTTTTAATTCATATCCATGTACATACTGCACATTTCATTGTAATGCGTAATTGCATACACGATGGTGTAGTTCATGGACAATTTGCAAATTGATTCCCAATCCAATGCAATGCTGCCATTGAGAATGATAGTCAGCATGACATGAAACCAAATACCTGTATCTACCGAATTGTTTCCACATCTCAAAAATGATATTCAAAGAAGCACATGTACAAATATTCATATCTTAAAAAACTGTTCTCTGCCAAATCTCGGGGCTCATAGAAAATGTCAACTATTGTATTTGCACATATCTAAATCTTATCTTATCATATACGGATTTACATGCTCAGCTCTGTGCGGATCACAACAATGGCTGAGTCTAAACTTCTGGAAGGGGATAAGGATGAATGGTTTTACCAATCAATGAAAAAGTAAGCGATAAAAGTAACACGATGCACGGAGCATATTGTGCACAATATGAATTGAATTGTAAAACACTGATTTTTTTGCAGGTACTCCAATTTGTACATGTTTGAGCTCGAATCCCCGCTAGATGCTTTGGAAATTCTGAATGAAACGAGCCTTTGCGTTAGTGGGGTACAAGCATATTCCAAAAAATGTGAAATCCTTCAGTTATGCGTTCCTCCAAAACTCCTTTCTCCGGAAACTGAGGAAGGGCTCTGCAAAGATCGGGATTTCAAAATATTAAGTGGAGGATATGCCGACGGCAGAATTAGACAAGTAAATCCAACTTAATTGTCTGGCATGATTTTAATTATGAAATGACACGAATGTCATTTAAAGCAGTCTGTAATTATCATTATAACTCATTTGTCATTTCCATAGATTAAGTCCATACCACATCACTCAAGGCTGGTTGCCACTGTTCAGGATGAGTTCAAAGGTGTAATTATTCATGAAGTTGGAGATGACAACAGAGGTAATTCACCATTTACTAAATACACATATTGTGGATTTGACGAGCATCATTTTGCATTAGGTTCATGTACATCTTCCAAATTACTTATTTGCTCTTGCAGCAACCATCCTGGAACGATGCAGACTACAAATGGACAGTTCCCTCCCCACTCCCAATGCTAAATCCTTATGTTGCTTGAAAGACCGAATAATCTTAGCTTCCCTAGCTGGAGACTTGCCTTCAAAACCAGCAGGTTTACTTTTAAACGAGTGGAAAGCAGAATCCTACACGTCCTGCAACTCACCCACGCAAACTTATTCAATCTGGAATAAAACTGATGAGCTCAAATGCGGACAAATTGTGAAAATGAAGGAGTGGGATGATAACTCCTGTATCTTCCTAACTTCTACCGGAACAATTGGGATTTACGATTTTCGAACTGGAACAAGCACACCCGGGCTATTTTTCCACGCAACGAAATCCGAGAATCTTTCTAAACCACTCCTGGAGATGGACACCTCAACACCTGAGACTCCTCCAATTATATTCACGTTCGACAGTGTGTCACACCACAACAAAATCGGCGTTCTCGACTCCTGTGGAGGGTATGAAGCATTTGACAGTAGATTTGTAGGAGTAGGAGGAGCTGGAGTTGCAGAAGCTGAGAGCAGCAGCGCGTCACTCTCCAGTAGAACTTTGTTGCCGGAGTTCTCGGAGCTCGCAGGCGTGTATCCCCAATGGTTTAACATCGAGTATGAACCTTGGACCGAGATGCGGGAAAGCGAGATCAGCAGATTTGTCATAAGTGGAGTGAAGCGAGAGTTTGTTCCAGTCTTCCAGGAAATTAATGTTAGTATCAGTGATTCTAAAGATAAGGAACTTGTTATGCCAGCAGTGTTTTCACATGATGGCCACACGAAACCAGTGACGCACGCTATTTGGCATCCTGTAGCCAAGAATTTAATTTTCTCTGCGTCTGCCGATGCAGTTCTTCATGCTTGGCAGTTTATCCCGAACAAAGGCGAAAACTGAGGATTGCTCAGTGTTTGTATGGTAAACACAAAGTTCATGATTAGATTTAAATCAAATTAATGTTTCTACTTATGTTTGTTCTAACATGTAACATGTTCTATGTAAGAGAGCTAGTTAATGATTCCTTTCAATGCACGTGAATGATCACTGCTTGCGCCTGTTTGTTTACAAACATTTCGTTCTTTCTTGTGTATATTTCCATCATGGTTCGAAAAATGGAATAAAAATAAAACGACTCGTGTACAATGAAATTCTCCAGTGACATGTTATGTTTGAAGTTATAGATTGATTGCTTTTACTTATCATATTTTGCTAGGACTGACGATGAGTTTCATGCATGATAACAATCCTAATAAGCTTTTGTGGTACAGACGAGCATTTCAAGATAATCCTAATTATTTTACATGGTTAAGATACAAAGTTAATACTTCTGTTTCAACTCGTTTTACAGGTGCCAGTAGCCAAACTGTAAATACCATACAACATGTTTTCTGTAAACCATTTAAAACGGTTGGACCATCGTTGCCTAAGCTGTTTCGTATACAGCTGCCGTGGCTTAACAACATGGTCACCTCTGGCCAATAACTTCAACTCTAGACCGTCAAAGAAATTAAATTTCCTTTCTAAGGTATGATTTTTATTTTCAGTTAAGTAACATAATTTTTGTATATAGTAATAGTACGAGAGCTATGTGCAACATGTTATAATGTATCAATGTCCACATTCGTTGGTATTTTTATTTCTTTGTAGAACGGCTTGTTTGGAATGCAAGAATTGAGGGACCCCAGTGGCTTCCATTTGTTAAAAGACTCCGCCATACAAGAGTGCGATTCTCTGGTAGCAGAATGTCTCTCCCCGAACCGGAAGAGAAAGTTAGTGGAAGTTTTTGATAATTTGTCGAATACACTGTGTAAAGTAGCAGATATGGCAGAATTTGTTCGTGTGGCTCATCCCAACGGAACATTTTCGCATGCTGCAGAGGATGCTTGTCTCTCAATTAGTCGACTTGTTGAAAAGTACGTCCTTAGCTTTATATTCCAGCCAAATTTTAAAGAAACTTAAGGAAACAAAATTTTCTTCTAAACTTTCTTGAAATGCCTAAATGTTTTCTTGAAAATTTCAGGCTGAACACCAACCGGGAGTTATATTTGGCACTGAAGGGTGTAGTGGAGGGCAAAGATATTTATGAAACGGATGCCGTCGACGACCATGTCGCCCAACTGTTCTTATTTGATTTTGAGCAAAGTGGAATACATCTTGATGACAAGAAGAGATCTCGTGTGGTGTATCTGAATGATTACATTCTGTACACGGGTCAGCAGTTTGCTGCAAATGCAATGAAACCTACGTCCATAAGTAGAGATCAAATTCCCTCAAATATCCAGTCATTGTAAGGCATAAGTATCCTTATTCTAGAAATTTAGAGTATTTTTGAAAGCAATAATTTACATGAGGAATACATTGTTTCCCGAAATAGCTTCCCGGCAGACAATGGCCAAATCCTAGTCACTGGTTTATTTTCTGATGCGTACTCCGAAGCTGCACGTGAAGCTGCGTACAAAATATATCTTCATCCGGATAAGAAACAAGATGAATTACTTGTCAATCTTCTGACAGCTAGACATGAACTTGCCGAAGTGTGCGGGTTCCCCACTTATGGACACAGGTACAGTCAAATCAAGCCCATATATTGACCCATATCTCGATTTTCATTAAACAATTCATGTAATGGAGGAATTGTCACATTTGCTGCGAAGGGCGCTTCAAGGAAGCCTTGCCGAAAGTCCCACCCTGGTAGCAAATTTCTTGGAGAAATTAGCGGAGAAGCTGGCACAGAGAGCTGAAAGAGATTTTTACCGAATGACGAAGATGAAAGGAAGCGTCGTACAAGTGTGGGATCCACCGTATCTAACTGTTGAAGCCAAGCGTACCCTATTTAATGTAGACAGAAGCGATTTCATGCCGTTTTTCTCACTTGGTGCTTGTATGGAAGGTTTAAATTTGCTATGCCAAACACTGTACAACATAGAACTTGTGGCCAGTGAAACACAAGCGGGCGAAGTGTGGGCCAGTGATGTGTACAAAATACAAGGTACATTCCTTAAACTAAACTTGTAATTAATATAATAAGTAGAATACTGAGGAATTACATCCCAATGTCATGTCCTCCCACAGTTTGCCATAAATCAGATGGAGTACTCGGAGAGATTTTTTGTGACTTCTACGAACGAGACGGAAAGCCACACCAAGATTGTCATTTTACTATTCAAGGTGGAAAAGAGCTTCGAGGCGGGGGGTATCAGGTAATTCAGACCCCCTGATTGAAATTTAGCAATAGCACGTGCCGTGTCTTAATTCTTAAACCTATGTATCTACATGCGTAAACATACATTCTTTATTCGTTTAGAACCCAATCGTTGTACTGATGTTAAATTTTCCACCGCCATCAGGACCAACGCCGTCTTTGTTGACTCCGTCGATGGTTGATAATTTGTTTCATGAAATGGGCCATGCTATTCATTCAATGCTAGCAAGAACAAGATACCAGCATGTTACAGGAACCCGGTGTACAACCGACTTTGCGGAGGTCCCGTCTATTCTAATGGAATATTTCGCATCTGATCCACGGGTAAGTTCAAGCACCTACGAAGCATATTCCTCTTAGTGTTAATAAGATCGAACATGACCTTCGTTAAGACGGATATCTTTCGTTCTCTCAGGTTTTAGCAACATTTGCCCGACATTATGCTACAGGTGAAGTTATGCCCGCTGAATTAAGGTGGAAATATTCCATGTCTAAGCACGTATTTGCAGCCTCCGACATGCAAATGCAGAATTTTTATGCTGCTCTCGATCAAAGTCTTCACACAGGAAAATTTCCGTTGGACAAGCCAACAATTCAAATTTTAGAGAATGTTCATAGCAAGTTTTACGGGTTGCCTTACGTCCACAATACGGTAAGCCACAATTTGATTTGAACCGTTTTCCTCACGTATCAAAGGGTTTTACAAATTCATTAATACTCACAATCCCCTTTCAAATTTGCAGGCTTGGCATTTGAGATTCGGTCATTTGGTGGGCTATGGTGCCAAATATTACTCCTATCTGATGTCTCGAGCAGTAGCTTCTTGGATTTGGATGGAATACTTTCAAGAAAATCCTTTAAATTCGACTAACGGAGAGCGGTACAAGTCTGAAGTTCTAGCGCACGGTGGCGGAGTCCCTGCTAAGCAAATGGTATCACAGTTTTTACGAAAGGCTGTGAATCCTGATAATCTCTCGCAGGCATTGATTATTGATTTGGATATGAATGAAAAGAGACTTGATGAGTTCTTGGATGGCAAAAATCCTACCATATAAATTAGCAATACTACCAACACACATATACATATTGTAACTATTTCAAGGTTTTTTACCACAACGAACCCGTGCATAGCGTACTCAACTATTCGAAATCGCAGTATATACTAATAAACAGCTAGATCGTGATTCTCAATCACTATACGTGCGTGTCACGAGAATTATTTCAATCAAGCATGTATTACGGAGCAATTTCGATTCGCATTGATTGCCACTTGTATCAACGTATTTTTATCAGGCTTTGGAATTGGAACCGTTGGTGTCCCGAGCCACCATCCTTTAAAGATCTACCGACACTTGACAAATTTTTTATTTTATGACAGCCTGAGGAAATATAAAAAATTATAATTTAAGATCTTATAGATTGTACCACGATACCCCAGAGAGAGAGAGAGAGAGAGAGTTGATACAAATGCAAGAAACGACCGATCACATATCACATACTTCATGCTTCCAATCCAACATCCAACCCTAAAAAGCTCTAGACCTCCACTCCACACTTGCTCTTGAGAACTTGCTTTTCATGATGCCCCCAATTTCCTTTCTCAAGTACATAAATAGTGTGAACTCATTATTACCCAGTATCAATCCCAAAATGTCTATCAACCGCGTAAATGTGGGTGGTTTGTGATTAATTCATCAATAAATGTGAAACTATACATACTGTCCACCGTGGCAGTGAAAATAAAAACAATTTTGGAATGAAGTCTTTATAACTCGTGAAGTCTCTGTCACTCCTCTCTGAAGAGAAGGTGTGCAATGTGCAATGTAGCGTGCGACTTATGTATCAGTCATGATCCTCCTTTGACTCAATGCTATAATTGCATACTTCAGAAGGAAACAAATGCTTCGAAATGAGCACTCCTTATTAGAATTTTTTGCAAAGATTCTCTTCTAGCCTTTTTAAAGAAAAACTTTAATTACCTTGATTGTGGAATATGGTGAGAGAATTTCTTTCTTTGTACTCTCATTCATTTCTCGTAACAAAACGTTTTTCAAAGTGTAAATGTTGTATTATTATTATTTCGAAGGCATTAATAAGCTGTCATTTTCTTGTTTCTTGTTAATGTGCATCTTAATTCAAGATGATGCATCAGTTAGGCATACCCGCTGGGTTTGACAGTGTGTTGCTATTTTAATCGTCGAAGCCCAGTATTTAATGACGGTCCCTGCCACGATGGCTTCCGCAATCTTTTTCTTGCATGCATCATCCGTTCACCAGCAGAATAAATGCGTTTTCAATATCCGAAACGCTTTTTCGCATGTTGCTAATAAAAATTGGTACGCACTGTACATATATAATTTTATTCGTACAAAAGCCGTACTCTCTGAGGTAAATTGAAGCTGCAGGGATTGTTAAAGAATTCATGTGCTTTCATTATGACCATGTGCTACTTGAAACAGGCTCATTATCTTCAACCGGCCAAGACTCTTGAAAATCTTATCTTAGAATACTGTGAGGACTTATACAAGCGGTTTCATGTACCATGAACCGATGTTACGTTTTATACCTTTAGTGTGTGATTTGAGATGTAGATTGGGGATTAGAGTATATGTTTTTGTTCTCGGTTTTTTATCTTGAAATCCACTGTGTAAGGTATTAATAAATATTAGCAAAGATACGTACATGCGTAGGTATCTAGCAAGTATAATGTAATGCATAAATAAAAAAAAAGAAAAGATGCAATGCTATATTTACGTTACTACCTTATATTTCATGCAATATATACAATCTGCACGCTTGTATGCGTATGATCCCCAGTTTACTCATCAACTCATCTAAAAGTCATTTACCTACATAGCACCTATTGTGAGCCTCGGCCAGACACACACCGCTTGTTGAACGATGTATGAAAGCTGCTGGTCATTTCACGACGACAAATCAAGTACAAAAGGGTTTTTTATAAGAAACTAACCTACGAATCTTGCTGTATTACTACAATGAAAAGATGCGAATGGACGGACGTGAGATTTACGAAGACGAACTGCTTCCCTACTTACGCGGCGTATAAAAATAGAAAACACATTATAATAGCAAAATTCATATATACCCATCGTCCGACGACTCTGCATGATTGCCACAATTTTCGTCAAAAGCCCTCATCTTCCCTTCTCACTGTTGAATATTTTTTTATATGTATATGCGTGAAGAAACTTTCTTCTTCGACCATTCAGAGGAAGATCAAGTGCCCGTTCGCAAGTTGGTTGAACGCGATCCGAACGAACCACGGGCACATGATCAAAAAGTGTTCCCTTTAAATTTGCACAATTTTCATACACGTTCCTCCGCTCGACAAAATCTAATCAATGTGACCGCGCGCCGAGTCAAGTAGTAATTATTAATCGATATGAAATCTGCCATCAAAATTCAAAGGCTATCAATAAAATTTTTACACAATAGCAAGTTATTGTCATGTGTCACGGTGTGTGTCACGGCTTGTGTGCTGCAGTGTGCAGCAGCAGTCGTAGTATCCCACAAATTCGATTATGGATCTCGGCGTACTTCATCTGAGCCAGCCTTGCTGAAGCTAAACAACGTCTCAGCAGCTAAAACAAGTAAGCCAATATTTGTATTTTGCATGTTCACTTTGTGTGCACATATTACTTTGTACACACTTGACTTCACAAGATATTGCTTTTGCGAATTCAGAGATACACTTTTATGAAAATGAAACACTGGGTTGGGTACTTTTAGCGGATTGGCCGTTTTTAAGTCGTCGAAACTCGATCAGTGTCACCTTCTCGAGGATGCATGAAGAAGGAGTTCCGGTTGCAGCGAGATCACTTTCGTGGGAAACTATCTGCCTGCTCATTGTTAAAAATATCAAATTCATTCTAGAACTGGCATGCCTGAATTATTTACTTTGTTGTATATTATTCCTGCTTTGTTGCTTCCTCATTCCACTCATTCCACTCGTCCTTATTGTTATCCTCATCTTAATTCCTGTCATTGTCATTGTCGTACCACCACCGGTGCCACCGGTGATACCAGTGCCGACACTTCCACCCGTTACGATTCAGCCACCGTTTACCTCCATTCCTGCGAGGAAAACGTGAGTATTTATTCTGCTTTTTTGTGTGTTTTTCATAAAAAAGAAAATGCAAAGTCATGAGTGTTTATTTTGAAAGTTGGCCGAAATTTAAGTATGTATTTATGTACACTTCAAAATTTCGTTTTTTCCTAACAAGTTTTAAAAAATCCAATGAATATCAAACTGAGTGTAGCAAATTTTCAGTTGACATCTTTTTTGTATATGTTGTCAAATTCACTTGTACTACTCTTTCTCCGTCTTCGTCTTTAGAACTGTAGACCAAAGTACATTGAAAATATAGTCACTTTTTTATTTTTCAATCAAAGACCACAATGTTGTCATCAACGGATACATACAATATTTTCTTCTTCAAAAAATCATGCTTGGAAATGAAGCTGTTAATATGCACAAAAAGCTCTTTAGAAAATGCACGGAGCTTGTGGGAAATGCTTCAAGAATGTGGTATTGGTGCCAGAAGAGTCACATTTTCGCCGACTTTTATGCTTCCATATTGGTACACATCGGATTGAGTTTGGAATAATAAAATGTGGTTTATCTTCAAGTTCTACATTTCACAAGGCTAGCTGGAGAGAGCACTTTTTTGTTAAATGATAATAGCCATGTAAATTGTAATATAAGGCATAAACATTTTGTCGCTGACAATAATGAACAACTCAGATGCAAACTTCACCAATATTCTCTCCGTTATTGAAGTGTGTATTGTTAACAAAAGAAAGCAATTGAAATCCAGAGAGAGAGAAGAGATGTAACAATAATGGTAGTGGCAATATGAGTATGAGGTCATACGTATTGGAACATTCAATATACTTGTAGTAGTATTCATATTTTAGCAGCTCACAGTCAGATTTCGTGGGATGTGATGAGAATGATGAAATGAGTTTGTTCTTTACTTTCCATGAAATTCGTAGCTTTAGAGAGAGTTGTTCAATGTGTATCCAAAGTGTTGTATTATATGAATATTATGAGAGAGAGAATAAAAACTACATTGATGTACATACATAAATATTCCCCGGGTTTTGCTATAAAGTCGGTTGTCTTGTCGGTATATCGTCCCAGTTTGCTTCATCTGGAAAATCCATCCCGTGCACTTGAGTGAATCCCGGAGCACCGAGTGTGGAAAAGAGAGAGAAAAGAGAGAGAGGGTTGACTTTTCTAAGGTTTTCATATACAAATTGCTCTTGTTAGGATTTGCGATGCTCTTTCGTCCCTGCTGCCACTGCCACATCATATACACACGAAAAGCGAGTACAACTCTCAGCTAGATCTTCCTTCCTTGTCATTTTTCGGGGTTGATCAAGACAGTGTTGTGAAAGCAAAGGTTGGCTCAACATGTGGTGGACACTTTCACTCTTCAGAACTTGTGAAAGGAGTTTGTTTCATCCTCAATTAAATTCCAAGGCCAATGTACTTTTTGCAAAGCATTAATTGTGAGTGTAAAACCAACCGTTAGTTCATCATAATACTTACAATATCATCATTACAAGAGATTCACAGTTTCAATTTCAATGACCTTCTTCTTGTCATACAAAAATAGTATCCCTTTCAGTGAAATGTGTGGAATGTGTTAATGATCAAAATTCGTCCATTAGTATAATGTATTTAGCCCACATTCCTTTGAGTGTTTTGTACACATCATTACGTTCTGCTGACAAAAAGTGAGAACTGAGACAAACAACAGAGAAAAGGTAAGTTAAAATAAATTCGTTGATATTTTTATAATCACATTTTCGGCTATTACTTTGCTGATCGTCTACCGTTTTCAACTTTCAACATTTTCTACGCAACATTGCATTTGGTATTTAATCCTATATTTAGACAGTTTGCGTATATACGCAACTTTCTAGAACCGTATGTTAGTGCTGATTTTGATCCGGCTGTTTGCAGATTTACTTGATCGATTCCATTTCACTAAACCTTTACACATTAGTACTTCAAACTTAATATTATATTTAAAATGGGCCATACTCTACAATCATTATGATTCAGTCGCACAAGTCAACTACCAAATCTAGCTCGCACCCAACAAATCCTATCATTCAAACCTAACACGAATGTTATTGCAAGAATTTCTGTTTTCTCTGGTAAGATTAGTTATACACAACGAACCCACGACATTTTCCTTTTCTTATTGACTACATCCCCGAGTTTTCAAGTAGGGAAGACAGACGAGGGTGCAAGTCGAAATCGGTGAAAAGAAAGTTCTTTGTTTACTCTAATATCGGAAGTGTTACCCTTTTCACAGTTCTTTTCTTTGGACTTGTTAGAGTACCGTCAGGCCACCTTTTGTTCACACTTCAGTGTGAGCTCTTTGAGACAATTTTGACTAATGCTTTTCACTTTTCACGTTGATGAACCGAAGACACAAATAATCCCGACTTGACATTTTGTCTTTATAACTTTCTGACCCTTTTAATTCCATTAACTTTTCCATTACATTCAATTGGCATCGTTATCTTCAGATTATTTCAGACAACTGTTGACTGAACCCTTCCAGCATTTTGGTTCATTTTTCATCAAAAAACGTAGTAAATTTTACTGGAGACAGTGCGAGGATTTATGGTGTCTCACGTTGATTCCTCCGTCGCAAGCTCATAAAATTGAAACATGTGCATATAAAACAGGTACATTTTAAAAAATGTCATCCAATTAAAGGTATTTGTTATAATTTATTGTTCAAAGCACTAATGCATGACGAGTGAAAAATCACTACGCATACTACTGCGGTTTAGTTTTCATCGTAATAACTTTCCCTTGAGCCATATATTTTCACTGGGACAATATTTGACTGTCCCCTACAGAGAGTCCGTAAAACTTCCGGCTTCACTGGATACCTACATTGTGTATTTTTTAATTCCACAGATCACGAACAAGAAAACCGAGTAAAGGCAAGCACATAGACTCATATGTGCTAATACTATTACCAACCCTCTCGTGCTGCAAACCGTACATAATATTTGTATTCGATCTCAGGGAATGATATCAAGCTTTGCTGGTGCAGCAGCAGCAGCAGCCGCCGCAGCCGCTGTGTTGCAACAAGCAGCAGCAGCAGAATCAACATGGGCCAACTCCTTTCACCATCATCCCCATCATCATCACTACCACCATCATCCCTCTTCAAGTAAAACATTTCTCATTTTTACTTTTGCTCTCGTTCTATAATCTAATCTCACCTCCGACCTCCGATCCTACTCGATTTACACTTTTACTTAACACCACATTACTTTCTTTTATTAGTTAGTTCAAAAGAGAACATCATGAATTTGTATTCTTGCCTGTTTTGCAGGTTATCATTTGATGCCTACCACTTCCGGAACTTTGGACGTTGATGATTCACCTACGGGGCTTGCATACTCGTCTCAACCTATGCACAAGCAATCGTCATCAGCAGTATTACCACTGCCAATCATTGTTAGCGAAGCTTTTAATACTACGTCAAACGCTTCAGCTAGCAAAGAACCGCAAAACTTTTCGATGCATTCCTTGTCATCCGTTGCCGATGTGGATGGTCATGCAAACTCATTTAGAGGTACAAACCCATTTACTTGTGGCATGTCAGTTTTAAAATGAGTATTAATTGGTTGCTTTGTAGCTCGATTAATTTGTGCAGTTTGTGGATTTTTTAAAAAATGCATAAGAATATTACCAAAGGTTCATTATAAATGACAAGAGCAGATTGTAGGGGAAACTCTCGGCGATATATACTGGGGCATTCTGATAAACATGAGAAACTCCAACTTGGAAGCTTCATATGATTCTTTTATCAGCTCAAAAGTCGTATCCGATCCCAGCTAGTCAGCTACCTGCAAACTGTTCAATTATGTGTGCTCAATGTTCAGTGAATTTTAATGGAACACATTTTGTAATGTCGATGTTACATGTTACATTGTGTTAAGTACGTTAGATACTTGACGCAAGAAGTCAAACTAAAATAGAACCGAAATGTTGACAATTTTTCATGGATTGACTTGCACAGTTATGAAGTTTACAAACTAGCGTACCGGTAATTATTAAAATATCTCATATTACTTATGCTTGCGTTATAAGCTATAAGTACATGCTAGTAAAAAGCTTGTTGGTCTATGCTAATTTTCTTGTCCAACACAACCCTTGTTTTCCAGAATTGAGCCAAAGCTTTTCTGTTTCTTTTCGTATCAAAGGTTGCATTAAAAATATACGCCGCAAATAACAAAAGTTGGAAGGTCTTGGAGGTAAAAAAAAGCTTCCCTCTTCGCTTGGTTCATAAAAAGGAGAAAACAACAAAGTTTTTCTTCAGAGTTACTGTCATTTTTTTCATGATCGGCCCATCTTGATAGCCCTCCTGGAGCGACGTAAATAGCTTTTTCCGTAATTGACTATTTCTTTTCTCTTTTCCCTATGATATTTTCTGGTTGGGCAGGGCTCACTGCTTTTACCATTTTCTTTGACAAAATTCTTCATGAGTGTGTACAAGAGAGAGAGAGGGGCATTACAGCAGCAATGCAATTTAAAGTATTACATAAATATACGATGTAGGTTGTCTTCAAGCACAGATACTCTCCGATATCTTGTCTACTTGTTGACATTGCATTGTATTTTCGGAGGAAAAGTTACTCCTTTGTTTACTTCAGAGAAAACTTATCAATCATTACGTTAGCTACCTCTGCTCTCAACATTGACGATATAAAAAATAATGACAAACTTCTTCTCAACACATTATGCCCGACTTGAGTTGGATGTTGCAATTAATGGAAGGAAGGTTCTCGGGACGAAGAAATCCTAACGTATATTACATACCTGTTTGTACTTTGTACAAACAATTTTGTGCGAATATCATAATCGAAGTATGAATTTTTCACAGATTTTTACTTTCAGACATCCATGAGTAAACGAAAGCGTGTTTATATTATGTAGCTACCTCATTAAATTAAATTACCAAAATGTGAAATGAAAATTTTCAGCATGGTAGTAAACAAGTGCCTGGATTATGATCTGCCCGGACCGAGTTACATATTCAAAATTTGCTTAAATTGTTTATATATTTTATCATAACATTAGATATTTGGCCTAAATGTAATATTTAACTTATACAACATACTTCAATGGAAGCCAAAAAAAAATAATTAGTGAAGGCGAGTGGATAGCCTTTAACATATTTTGTAAGGTTGAAGGTACACGCATAGTCGTAATCATAATAGTTTTTGTTTGCAAAGAGTCGCAATCAAATAAAACGGAAAGGAAAAGGTTAATAAGCGATTAAAAGCTCAATATTTGAAGACAAAAGTAGGGAGAAGAGAGTGAGTGAGTGAGTGGTTCGCTTTCGCTTGACTCAACGTTTTTCACAGAAACAAATTAAATGATTTGCTGCCACGATAGTTCTAGTATAAATAGCCAGTAGCTTATAAAAGATTTTTAATAAACGCTGCTTTATTGGTGAAAGTACAGATTTGTAGTTTGAACGGGGTAGAATATGTGTCGAACTGCCGAGATTTAAAATATCGCAGTAGGAATCCAAATCGACATATAAGTAAGTGCGGAGTGGGGATGTAGCAAGGAACATCACTACTGAACAGAGTAGAAATATTTGATGAATACTTTCTCTTGTGTATTCAAACCAAGAACACATACGAGTTGGCCGTAACGCACTCTTGATTTTACGTTATACAATTCGTGGGATGATATATATACTGTACGCCTTCACTATCCAAACTTGAGTATTGCTCGAGGCATATTTACAGTTGCGCTTGTTGCCGTCTTTGGCTACAACAGACGAGCTAAAACAACAAGTTGATTTTATTTGAAAGGTTAAAATCATTCAGCAAATTGGCTGGATTTTGCTAAAAAGTCAACAACAACGAGAACCTTCTGTTTTGCTAACAAAAGTGCCATTCCAAAATTCAAGTTATTAATCGAGTTTCGCCTCAGAAGAAAGTATGGAGTTATGATTTTATTAATTTTCGTTCCTTCTCATCCTCCAACTTATTGAGGCTGCAAGCTACTTCGGGCTCCGAATGCTCTGGATGATGAGGCGTGAAGATGAGATGAGTTAGGGACATGCTAAAATCGTAAATCTGATTCCAAGTGTACATAAAAGGGCAAGCCAACCCACTTGAGTGCCACAGTCCCAAAATTCTTGTAAATAGTTTGTTCCGGTTACAGTCGCGATCATCGATACGTTTGTTATTTTTTGGAAAATACCACAATCAGTATAGTCTGCCGAAAATGAATTATACATGCTCATTGCACATTTATCGTATATATTTATTGTTAGTGCAGAGGATCGAGACATTTTAGGGGTCTGTTTGGAAATCAGACACAGTTAAAAATAGATACGAAATAAATAGATACGACAATTAAAATCTCCCTCTGGTTATAACAATGAATTGAGAGTGGACGGTAAGGAGAAAAATATCATAAATTAGTTTCACCTCGTTGAGCTTTGGTATATAGATGCTCATTCGTTCTTTCGCTATAATCGCAGCAGAGATGGAAAGGAGCTAAAGATGAAGCACGGCAAATACGACTTTCACAAGTTGTAAATGACGAGTAAAGTTGTAACAACTTTGTGATGGAGTAACATCTGCTAGAGGGACTGCGGAGTGCATGATCATCCCAAAACTTGAAGAGAGACTTTTTGCACCCAGTCCACCCTCTCAAGAGCTAACCACCCCTTTTTTGTTTTCTAGCAGTCAATAATGGACGAATGTAAACCTCTACAATAGAATAAAAATGCAATAGCTGTGGTTTATGCACTTGATTTATTCTTCCATATATACCATGAAAAATTCATTGCTGCTGCTACACATTTCGTAAATTCGCTTATAAGAGATTCATTTGTAACTTTGTGTTGTAGAAAAGTCAGCTTACTGCGTTTTACAAGGATAAACTTCGATATGTTCGAGCGTATTGAGTACACGGCACATACAACTTGTATTGTACTCCCTTGATTCTTGATATCGTATGTCATTTGAAGCTTTGTTGTAGTGCCAGAGTTTTCAACTCTCTGTGTGATATGGCATGCTGTGGCTGTAACTCAATGCTTCATTCCAGAAGGCTTCCAGTTCCAGAGCAAAATGATTCGATACACCCCTTTAGCAAACTTCACGTTTCTTTTCGAAAGGAACCCTATTGCATTTTGTACGGTGATCATGATCGTATTCGTTCATGCTTCTCTGTACTAACCAAGGTCCACATGGATCGAGATCGGTGTATTTCAGCTATCCATTTCAAATCGCAAAGGATATTAACCAAACGTTAATAGATTATTGAGGCTGTAATAAATTGCTGAGTTTTAGAGCAAAATTCAAGTGGTACATAAAAATAAGTCTTCCGAACGTATCTCATATTACCCCACAAGTCCTTACTTTGGCATTTTATATGCACCCTAACATTTATAAAACATTAAATTCGTAGGTTTAATCTAATAAAGAAATTTACCGGTGTTTAAATATTAGCATGTTCATGTTCCATAATTTTGACCGGAGTAGGAATTTGGAGGTTTACTTAAGTTCACAGAATCGGATGAATCACAGAACGATAACCGAGATGCTGATGCTAATGTCAAACAGATAGTGTGAAAATATATGAATTAAATAAGTAGTATGGAATGGATAAGAATATATTGGTAGTCGTGTCTATTGTGTATACTTATGAGAGTCTTTTGCATCATATTATCACAACATGCTTCGTATACGTAGCTGCACATTTTTGACTGTCCGCCGGCCGCCAACTGAAAGCTGCATGCAATCGGAGGTGACTGCTGTCACATTTTATCTTGCACCCGTTCCTCTCCTATAAGCATCCCAATCAATCCCCGCTATGTGCTTAATTATCATCATACACTGATGCTGATCATCAGTGTAAGAATTTCTTCCATATACGTATATATAAACGCATCATGTGATGCAGGTACGTATCATTAAGTATTATATGAAAAACGTCAATGCAATCATTGCTGCTGTAAAAATTGACTAAATGCATGTAGCAGTTACATCGGTGTTCTACTTATATATGATACATCTACCACACACATATGATTAGAGACATATTATCTTCTGCCCCTGTCTTATGAATAGGCATGTATTTCAGATTGTGCAAGAATAATTCGTGGAACCTGAACGATATCTCCGTGAAGTATTACATTGAATAAATTCTCGGAAAAGCCCTCCAACTCCAGCTCTTTGATCCCCAGAGGAGACAGTTAGTATTGCAAGACCATATATTTTTTCCCAACTTCGTCTGCCTTATTTGTACATTTACATGCATAATATGATTGAATGTACAGGTGTATACAGGATAACTATCAAAATGTTGATGCAGTAGACAAGGATCATCCCCTAATTTTATAAAGCATTGTTATTTATGGAAGCGGCTGTCAATGAAGACCTTGTACTTGTATAACTGGACGCTTCCTTGCGAAACAAAAAAATGATCTGTAAATAAAAAGCAGTTCACTGGAATTGCATGACGAAACAACTAATTTGAAGCTGTCATATAATCACACATATACAATTCGATTTATATAGCTTTAACTTTGTTTGTCTCCCAACTATAGGGTATTCTTATATATTCGATAATAATAGAGTTGTGTAGGTAAGCGTTCCTGACCATCTCACAATCATTCCGAGAATGATTAGTAAATAGTGTCGTATGGGGAAAAGTGAATGGAGCATAACTGAGCTGCATATTATTATGCATTAAAAGACAAGTTTTCACTTACTATAATTTTTTTCCAGCTCAACTTCACTCGCCATCGCAGCAGCATCAAAACTCACACCCGGGGCAAAATACGCCAGGGCCAACTGCCACTGGTAATACTAGCAGCGTTTCCCAAAAGCCATTGATTAAGCAGGAAATGTGTCACTCTTCCGAGATCGTGCATGGAATTTCACCTCCTGCAGCCACACGAAACCTCATGAACGAACCTTTTCTCCCAACGTCGGTGGATGGTAGCCATTCCCAAACCGGAAGCTACACGTCTTCTTCATCTAGTAACGCTATCCCTGGCTTGTCTTCTCCCCATCACCATCCTCATCATCACCATCAACACCACCACATTCACCAGCATCATCCTCCTCCTCATCACCACCACCAACAGCAACAACAGCAGCAACAACAATTGCACCAGCAGCAGCAACAAATTTCACTGCAAACTACAACCGGGCCAGTTCACAGCTTCCCATCTGCTTCGAATCCGTATTATTATGAATCTCCTCACAATCACCATCATCACCATGCGGCAGCAGTTTCATCAGGGCAATCTGCTCTATCCCCACACTCGAGGTTCCCTGCAGATTACTTCAACATCAACCCAGGTCATGGGTCTGTCCATCCGGTCACTCCATTGGATTCATATTTCACCTCAAATTCAACCGCTACAACCGGAAATCTAAATCATTTAAATAGTGGACCATACTCATCATTTCATGGGCTTGAAATTCAGCACAGTCCTACCTTGAATAAGGTGGGTGGACCACCCATGACTTCAAATTTGTCGGCGAGGACGACAAAGATTTTTGGAGGTGGATATCAGGGGAATGGGAATATTAGTGCCAGTAACTGTGCACCTCGGTACATGAACAATTCCTCATCGGCGATCTCAGGTGGTGGGGTTTTAACAATCGGAACCCATCACCAGGGTGGTAGCAGTGATAGCGTCAGTCCGACAGCAAACGCTAGTAGGTATGGCGAGAAATAAATAAAAGCGTTTACTTTTTTTGGAGGAGTTAGGAATCATCCAAGCTTCAGAGCAATATGTTGTTCCAATTCCAACCAACTTCAAAAAACTGTGTAATAGACATTTATATCTTGTTTCAAACTTGCATTCCAGGACATCTCCAATTAGTGTGGTGAGCAGTTCTCTCAATCAGCATAGAGCATCCCTAAGCATAAGAAGTTTTTACGAGAAGGGCCACCAAGGATCTGGTGGGACTGTTGATATTAACACATGCTCATCGGGAGGTAAGCGACAATAATTCAATTTTCTCTTTTCTCTGAATCTCTTTTTCATTTCAAACTTTCTCGTTTGCATCACCATCTCTATTCATTAGGATAAGGAAATTGCCTATTTTATGAGTCTATAGTGCTTGCTCAACGTTTCCCCCACAAAAAGTAGCGTTGCACATCTTATAATTTTCCGTTTGGAACTCATTTTGCATTTGTAATTTTTGTATTAAGAAACATGTTAATTGACTGTCACCAGTGATGTCTTCTTCATAAGACTCTGTGCATTGAAAAGGAATTACGATCTTGGCACTACTGATCGTGAGAGCGAAGTCAATTTTGTAATGGACGAGTTTTGTTAATTGTTATAATGAGTCAAATATGCTCTACAAGAGAATTGTTACTCTACATAATCCCGAAACAAAATCACCAAAACTTTCTACTTTTTTGGTGAAATAACTTTATCGAATATAATGCATATATATGCTTATGGTATGGATAGATTTTTCGAAGAAAATGTGAGTAAATTGAACTTGTAATTGAAAAGGTAACAGAATTAAGATATGGAATTTATTCATAAAACTGGGTGGTATGATGACGTGTGTTTGCATTTGAAGGGTAAATGTTAACTTTAACTTTTTCCGGCCGACCGATTGTTCATTTTGGGGTTCTTCTGAAAATTAGGATTTAAAAAATACTCCCAATTCTCTCATCGTCAGGGGCCGGTTAGGCCATTCATGGAATAGTGGTATCTAAGCATGAACCTGTTCTGGAATTATTCCAGCTTGTGAAAATCCTACTTCTGTCATTGAAAGCCTGTACATCATAAAAACGAGCAGTGTTTTCGTTTGGAAGAAACAAAGCTTAATTAAGTCCTTGTAAATTATTAATGAAGCTTTTAACGCTATTTTACTGTTCACATCCCAAGGGATCAGTGAGCATAGAGCAAATGTTTGCTGTTGATGATATATATGATTATGGTTAATTTGTAAAATACACGTATACTTAAACTGTTCCATGTTTCCAAATTCCGCGTAATATTACAAATATATACATATGTTTCCTCAAAGTGAGCAGCAAATCTGCTTAATGTTGCGTTTCTCTCAATGTTACAATGTGCATCTCTTGACAATTGTGAAACATGATGGACATGGTGCAAGCCCTTCAAAACACAAGTCGACAAAAAGTTTTTAGAAAAGATAAACATAGTTTTCCATGATTTTCACCGTCCGGATGGGTTCATAGGTACAAGTTACGCAATGAGGCTCGGCCAGATTCATAATACTACTTATGAACGAAGGGTGTCTCAGTAAAAACATACATTCTTTTCCCATTTCGTGGGGCTGCAGAGTAGTTTTTGGCTGATTCTATCTTTTTTTGGATTATATGTACATGGAATATATGTACTTGTGTACAGTAGAAATACATATATTGACGTACTTTAGATTTTGATGTACGTCACCTTTGCACGAAGTGAAAAGGGGAGATTTTGTGAAATTACTGAATGTAATAATTGTACCGACGGTACAATAAATGAGGAAAGGTGTAGCTCATCCATGTTTGCACCTTTATATCAAGTTTTCATCACAATATAAAAAACATGGATGGAGCAAAATCCAGCAGCTTCAATTCCAGCTCTCACAAATTATGCTCCGAGTCAGTTCCACGTCACAGGAGACAGCACATTTTCAAATATTATGTGAATGCATTAACATTTCACAGTATACGAGTATATCTCTAGTTCCAGTATTTTTACTCAAATATAAGCAGCAGCATATGATTCTGTTCTGTAACATGCCACACTGCTACTATTCATTCGTTTAAGCAAGCAAAATTCTGACGTTGATGAATCTCTAGTGCTACATAAATATGCATTAATACCTTAGCTTATATAGTAAAAAAGTACAGTACTCCATCATCTTTTAAAAGCGGAGAGAGAGAAAAGAGCCTCTTTGCTCAGACTATCGGTGAAAGCCGCTGGGAGACTTATCGAGAGCGGATTTTTTTCTCAACAAAAAATTACTCTCTTTCATTAACTTTCCCTTCTTGAGAGTTCATGCATATTGGCTGTTTAATGTATTACATGTATGGTTTTTTAAATGGTAAAGTGTGCGGTGAGGTCTCCTCTGCAGAAATTTTCTCTGATGTGAAATGGATGAAATAAAAACAGTTGAAAACAGATTTCATCACCACATAATTTATATTACATAAAGCTTAAAACAGAGAGTGGAGCCGGCGATGTGACGTACTTAAACACAAAAGAGGCAACCTGTATTCAAAAGAATGCTTCATCGTTGTAGTAGTGTAGAGTTGTAGAGGCTTCTCTTTTTTCTGCGCTCCACATTATTTATTCATGACTAATATGCTAACAAAGAGATAGCTTACGGTTTGATATTTTCCCCATGTCATAATTAAAAGGGTGATGATGATGCTGGCATTGTGTTACAAAAAATTGTGCATCTTTCTACACATCCATGAGAATCTTATAGTAGCAGTAGGTTTCACTCTGTAAAATTGTTGGGGAATACTCATGAGATTTAGCGGAGAGAGTAGAAGGTACGTGAAGCTTACGCAGGCAAAAGCATCATCGTCATCAAGAGAAAATCTCCTTATGCAATCATATAGGCGAAGCATTAAGTTGGCATTTGACTTGTGAAAGATTATGAAAAACATACTGGGAAAAACATATATGTGCTTAGAGTTGAGTTTAAGTCCTTCGAAAAAATGGCTCTTAAAATGTTTATAAAACCAAAGGATGTCTTTGCTTTTAAATTAAAAAAAGAATTTCACAATAGCAGCTTCGAAGCATTTTCTTTTACAAAACCTTCGTTTCGGGGCAAAGAAAGACATGAACAGTTTTTGCTTTCAACGCTATATGATTTCCTACCCAATATCTTATCAAAAGTTGATAAGAAGAACTCGTAAGTTATGATGATTCTATGTGGGGGCATGTGGACTGACTACCGTTATAACAGCTTTGATATTTTACTGATGTAATTTTCGATGTTGTTTTTGCTTTCCATCTCGAGGTGTTCGCGTAGCCCTATCTCCGACCTCTTCCACGAGTTCTACAACTTCAGTGGGGCATCCTGCGACAAGTGGATCGGCATTATCCTCACATCCCAAAGCTCAATGGGGATCAACCAATCCTTTGACCCCAACTTCATCCCCTCCAGATATCAACAGCCCCGCAGTCGAATCGGGGAAAAATGAAGCTGGGCTCAATAATGTATCCGAAGCTTCCGATTCTACTCCGCCACCACCATCCAATCAACTGGCAATCACATCGTTGCATGTAATACCGCTTGTTCAATTATGTATTCCAGTATTTCCAGTGCTCTGTGATATACATACCTAACCTAACCCAAATGTGTCAATTCATTTTCAATGTAAACTCATATCATTTGTCACAGAATACCAGTCCTCCTGCTGGAATTGTGTCCGCACCGTACCATCATCAAAGACGAGGCTCACTTCAACTCTGGCAATTCTTAGTAGCTCTTCTTGAGGATTCCAGTAACCAAAATTGTATTTCATGGACGGGTCGAGGCATGGAGTTTAAACTAATTGAGCCTGAAGAGGTATGAAATTTGATGCAATGATGTCCTTAAATTATTTTTCGAAACAGAATATGCATCATCGATTGAAAGTCATAATCATGATCCGACTTAAATTTCCATTGACAGGTAGCAAGACGATGGGGGCTCATCAAAAATCGGCCAGCCATGAATTACGACAAACTTTCTCGATCCCTCCGCTACTACTACGAAAAGGGGATTATGCAAAAGGTAGCTGGTGAAAGATACGTTTACAAGTTTGTTTGCGATCCGAACGCTCTTTTTGCCTTGGCATACGGCGTTAGCGCTGCGTCTGCTTCAATGGGCACGCCGTCTTTAGCAGATGTATCTCAAAATAGTTCATCCTCCGTCGTTGCAGCAGCGGCATCCTCGGCAGCCGTAGCAGATTGCAGCTATCAGTTTGACGTATATTACAATTATGGGAATTTATATGGATCACATTCACACAGCCAAAACCTAGGTCAACACTTTGGGCAACATCATCAATATCAATCCGCTATTCCTCCAGCATGTGATACATTCTACAATCCAGGAGTAACTCGAGAGTACAACGCAGAGAGAAGCAGTAATAGCAGCGTAAGCAACGCTACTCCACCCGAGCAGATAAGGTAAGCTGTTTTTGTATATTTTCCTCTATTCAAGTTGACATGTCCGCTTTCAAAGTGGATGATAGGATATATGCTGCTGTCAATTATGAAAATATGTGAATTTTATAACTGCAACCCATTAAGAAAAATATTTAGACTAACGTGGTGAAATGCGATATGATGCACTTGTGTACAGAGATAAAGATGAGAGCGATGATGATGAGGATGAAGAAGACACCTCTGGACAGAGCAATGGTGGTGCAGATGAAAGCAGTAGCAGCAGAGTTCGTCGTATGGAGAGAATGAAAGCAGCAGAGTCTATATCTCAAAATAGAAGCTCAGTTGGCTCGTCATTATTAGCATGCCGAGCGCCGTGTGAACAGGTCTCAAGTGGTCGACGTATCTCACCTGCTGCACTTGGAACCTCCAACAGATTGGTGAATATTCCATTGGACAACGTAGCTTGCTCCAACAACAACAACAATGAACTTGACGACTTCAATCGAACTTTGCACCAAACAAGCGTCAACAAAGTGTTGGGTAACATTCCCGAACACTCACAGTTAGCCGCTCGGATGGACAGACCCAAGTCCGGTGCAGAAGGAAGCAGCAGAACTCTTGAATGCATTGATGGCAATAGTAGTCATTCCATGAAACCAGTCAGTAACGTGTCCGCCGCTGTTGATGGGCATCATCAGCTTAGTAGTCACAATGCGGATAATACCGGTTCTAGTCATTGTCTTAATCATTCATACTAATTGTAGAGTATGGGAAATGGGTGGCCATTGTTCAGAGACTCCTTTGTTACATTTGTTATCTTACTTCTTGCTACTAGAAGCACACTGTACTACTTACATACTTAGCGTAATTATTTAGTGTTCGCAGTCTTTCTCAGCAATGATTTCTTCCCGTTTCGAATTCTGATGAAATCATGAATTCATGAATATGAAACTCAGGAAAAGAAAATCAAGGCGAAGTTAAAGTATTCTTATGAACTTTAATAGACTTTGAAGAAATTTTCTCAAATTATTAAAAATGGGAGATTCGAAAGATTTCGAACACTATAATGCTAACAATGCTAATTTTCGGATAGAACGTTGTAAATGTCTAGCGAACTCAATTTTTTGCTAGTGCTATAATAATTATATTGTATTAATTCTTCAGTACAAACTATTTGACAACCCTTTACAGACGTACAACGACCTACATTTTGCTAGTCGATACTAAAATAAATGCAACTTACTCCCTGAAAAGTACAACGATAACATGCATTTGAAACCGTCCAATTTTTTTAACTTCCCATCTGCTCAGTCCGTTTAATTAGCGCGATCATTTATATTTACCGTCAAATTATATTTTGTTTGTGCATCATCATCTGATGACCAGTAAAATATGTAATTTATACATAAGACACCAATTCAGAATCATAAACTCACATATGCTATGGGTATATTACGCAATGGATGTTATATAACGCATACATCATGTAAAATGTATTCATTTTTCATAGATCGTTTTTGTCATCGTTCGTGTGTCAAGAAATTAATGCTAGCCTATTCTTGACTCTCAAAATGACACGACATTAAAAATAGGCACCATCATTCGCATCTTGATACCTGCATATGAACGTCAAGCCAAACAATTCGATTGCATCACTGCATTCGATTGCTTTACAGGTTATTGATTACACTCAAGGTCAGCCTTGTGTGTTGTGTGACATATTGAATTGAATTCAACTGAAATATTGCACCACTATTTTAAATCTATGCCATAAATTTTTTTATTAGTCTATGAATTAATTATCGAACCAGAATTAAGTAATGATTGCTTCAACTGAGATGGGTGAAAGGGCATTCAATTTAGAGCTCGTGGCTCCTCGTGGTCTCCTCTAAGACGTACGATTTAATAAACATCTCGAATTTATTGAACCAACCTAATATCATCCTCATCATCGTCCTAATATTATCGCTACATCCTGACTCCCGGTACTTGGGTACGTTAACTACCTTTAAGACCTAAAAATAATTATTACAACTCAAAGAGCTCAATTTATAAATTATTGGGAATAATTTATAATAAATGGGAATACATATTTCCTGTTTGGTAAACATACTGACGCCTATACAGTGTTAGTCACGTCAAAGTTATAGCTACAAGACCAAGTATACACAGAAATTCTTTGAAATGACCTTAACTTAAGGTCAGACAACGAACAATAAGACCTCAAAACATTCTCATAATTAGTGAGATATTTGACACATTTGCCAGGTCATTTGAAATATGGCAGCCTTGAACGGCTGTTATGTCGGGCTATATGAAATAAAATAATAATCTATACCCTTTATACTCAAAATTTCATATATATTCATTTTTTAGTGTAAGTGTTCAACCTAGGGTACATATTCGACAGACTACTGTCAGACAGGCCTCAGCCGATCATTCCCCATTACTGATTAGCTGCACTTTGCAATAAGGAAGTTTAATATGGGGAATACGACCTACGCTCATAATGTTGATTTCAAGTTTTGTATTTCAGTTTACAGCTCTATTAGAATTTTATCTCCCATCCTCCAGAGCAAAGTTCATAAACCCATTAATATATTATACACATAGGCATTGTCTTATCTCCCACTTGCTGTAAATGAACAAGGCATCAAATTTTTGGACTCTCACTTCTCACTCATCGTCAGCAGTCAGCCAACAAATAGATATACTAAACAGTAGACAGAAAGTTCGTTCGTCTTACAAGAGTCCACACATTCAAGTGTCAAAAGCATATATTATTCACAAAATGCATCGCTATGCATAGACTCCCCTCATCACAGAAGAAAAAGATGAAGAGCACACACAATGTCTTTTTGTTCTTGTAATGTCGCCTCGAGACGTTGAGCGAGACACGTATGTACATGTAATGTAAATGATCTGTAGATGAGCAGTGTCCTGGAGCAAAAGAAGCAAATAGGGAAGATGCGAATATTATGCTGTAGTGCACCTGAGCACACAGCTCATCCCAATATTACTTTTTTCTTATTCATTGCCATTGCCAAAAAATACAATATAATAAGAATATAATGTAAACCTTCAACTTCAGTTAGACACACACACGTCTTCTCCGATATGACATGCAAAATGTAAAGCAACCTTGCTTATATATGGGCTAGAGGATTCAGAAGTATGTGTCGTTTTAGTGGTTTGAAAAGTATGCAGTTTCTATATATCTGCAATATCTGTTCAACGTTTGAAACAGGTACTGTGAGAACCTTCATACAATAAAATCATGCTAATCTGGTCCTAGTCCTTTGCACGCACTATATAATATTATGTACATATTTTTTTGTGTATAAGCGTCCTCATGTAGAAAAGGCTTTTCTACCTGTATGCATGTTACCTCATCGGATGTGTTCTTACTGTCAATTTCCTGTAGACTTGGGTTTGTTGAACAAACGGTTTCCTTTTCAGATGTGCTTCAATGAAACAGGTGGCCAATGAAGTAGTTTTAGAATGATCGTTGAAGCTTAGACAACACTAAAAAAAGATCATAGTCACGTCACAGAAGCGTTTTTTTCATTCATCCTCCTAAAAGTCAATATTTTTGCAAGGTTCTTCGTTCGCGATAACTAATAGTACATGTGCTAAAATCTGATTGTAAATTTAACTGGGATTGTTGAAGGTTAAACAAGTGTGTGAAATAGTGAGATGGATTTCGGAGAATATATACATTCGATCACTTGTATTCAGTTCACTCGTGAGACAAAATATAATTTTCCGCGTTAGTATTTAGTAATTTTTTTTACAATACATTATATTAGCGAATGATTGTCACCGGCCAAAACGGTGACGTAAGTAGGATTGAAAGTTTGAATGGTGTATATACACAGTTTGGGGATCTCGTGTAAACCCTCTCTAGACTCCAATGTTAAGGTTAAATTTAAGTATGGCACTAGTATACCGAAATGAAAACTGTGTGCGGTTCAGCTTTCTCATGATGTTTCAACATATTCTGCTAAAATTATTTATTTGCATGTGAAGTGCGATTTAATTGCTTTTGCAAACCGTGCGCGTGTACACCAACCCTCATCTTTGAGCTAGAGAAATTTGTAAGTTGTAAATTAAATACACGAACGAAGATGCTGATTTGTATTTCCACGAATTCAGTGTTATCCAAAACAACAAAGCATACTAGTGTTGCTCTTAGGAGCTACTACAACAGTCAAATTATAGTATTTAAATGAGCTAAACATGTCCGTACCAAATCAGAAATAACATTAATCCTAACGCATGCGTTTCCTACTCAAGATATATCATATTTTTCACTTGTATGTTTTCCTTAAGACTGAAAGATTGTAATCCCGGCAAATGCTCGCATACATACGCACACATAGTGCACACTCTGCGGGAACTAGGAAGCAGAGGATTACTATGCAGCAGTTTTTAAAATCTAAGATCGACAATAAAGATTGCACCAATAACTCTCAAACGCCTGAGGTAATGGCACGTAATAACAATAAAACGAAAGCAGAGGGTTCGCATGAATCTACGAAAATGTCTACTTCGAAGTATGAAAAGAAATGAGTTGAGTCTTGAGTGTTGCACTCTCACGCTGATATGACAATGACAACAGTGGAAAGCGTGTAGTTTGCACTGCCAAACAAATCTACTTTCTGAAAATGAGTAGTTTCAAGCAAAATCTCTTCGTGCAGGTGGATAAATACATAGATTCGATTCCCACAGTGGGAAAGGATGCATACTGCTGAGATGTGAATCTACATCTCTTTTCATTTGTTCATTCCATAATTGAAATATTTTTTTTACTACTTCATCAGTTTTTAGAAAGGATAGAAGATCGGACAATACAGCGATGACCAAGCTCCTAACGAATTCACGTTTTTAATTGACATAATGAGAATTCTCTATTCATCCCAATATTAACAGTGATTTGAGCTAATATATTTCAAGTAGTAGATGCAAAATTATGTTGTCGTGTGCTAATATGCAAGTACATAAAAAAACTCACAAGTGTCAGTCATATATGTACAGGTAATACCCAGAAGTTCTGCATACCACGATGAAGGACATGAACGGTTGTTGCTTGAGGAGTCGACTCTTCAGTAAAGCACAAAAATACTTTGTTCAAATGTGCATATACATGCACGCATAAACCAGTGATGAGCGCATGTGTATATGCAGTATAGTGTGATGAGAAGCTATATAGCAAGTGATTTGACTAAATCTAATTCATAGAATGTGTTTGAAATGCCATTCATGATGCAGCCGCGGATATGAGTTAACACTTTTGCAGATATAGATGACTACGAGATAAAGAGATTTTTAAGTTTCTCTGTAATTTTAAAACTTTTGAATGAAACTCAATAAGCAATGTCGTAATGATCCTAGGAATTGACGTACTAATTCAAATTTCAGATTTAAAAGCGGACATAGAAAACTGGACGATGGCTTGAAAAAACCACTGATACATCATTTATTGTTCGAACCGGTGAGGAATTTACTATTAACACATCCAAGCAAAATATCTCGCCGCCGCTATAATACCTGCGTGGAATTGATACTCCATTCATACGTGAGCGTCTATCATGGCAATCCGATCTTGACTTTCCAACGTCAAAAACCTAAAGCTGATAATGTGCTCGTAGAAAATTTGAGCACAGTGACGAATTAGTCATCAAAATCAGGACAGTGTACGTAATTACAGTAGAATTTGTAAGCTTCAAATCCGGAGCTATACATTACATTGGACTTGTTTCATTTTTGGATTGTGAAATATCCATTGCTGCTCTTGACGCGCGCGCAGGCAATTACTGCATGCTTTGTACTTTAGTGTTCGAATGAGTTTTGTTTGGACTCTCTGACGGGAAAGGTCCTCTTGAAAATTGTGCTCTCGTAGTAGTTACAGAGGATATGAGAACAATTTATAGTGTATTTTTATTCGCAAAAAAGGAAAAAGTTTATTTGTGCAAAAAGTGGGACAATGGCAAGTCCATACTACAACAAGTTCGATATGATGAGGCTGTAAGGTTATATAACTTTGAGGTCGTAGGTGAGCTAGCAACTTTTCAGCAGAAGAGCTATTGTGTCGAGAGGGAGTGTACCACTAGGATATTTCAAACATGAGTGACCAGCAGCCGAACCATCTGTACCCGACGTTACCAGAGCGTCTCAATGATCTCAATAAAACAGACCATGGCCAAGTAGGCACCGCCGGTCCTGGAAATATTGGACCCGAAGAGCCCTCACGCTTCGGAAGCGTAGAACCCCCTCACGTTGACAAAGACTACAAATACTTTTGGAAAAGGGTCCGGCAGGATTTAACAAATAAAAATTTAGTTCCTATCAAAATATTGTTTTTCTTTAAATATGCAAGTAAGGGTGATTCAGTTCATAAATTATACTCATTTTTAGCAAAAGTATGTATATATAAAAACACAATGAAAATGCATATTGATGCTTCCTCGTGGAATAGCACTTTTTGTCCTCTACCCATTCCTCACACTTCACATGGACGCTTTAGGACTTAATGAATGGGAAATTGGGGTAAATCAAGCAACAGCACCTGTGGTAGCCATTTTAGGGCCCTCTGTAGCAGGTCTTATTGCTGACAAAATTGGAAACTTTAAGGTGATTGATTATAAGCTTTATTTGCTTTCAAAATATTTGTTGAAATCCATCTATTCTCATTGTTTAATCCAACGTATACTATTTTACTACAACTCTTGTAGATCGTACTTTCTGCGATTACGCTGGCCAATGCAGCTATTGCCTTACTTTTGCTCCTCGTTCCTCTTGCAAGGGAGACAGTCAACCTGCCACCAAGCATAACCTTGGAAATGAGTTGCGACCCAACATCACATCAATTTATTTTCCAATCTATAGATCCTTATGAATGCACCTTAAACGCCAGTCGGTGGTCAGTTATTCCTAAAGGAAGTGTTATTATCGAATGCGGGCGACTATGTCGCAATGACAGGAATGACTCGCTGAATGAAGATCAAGTATTTCCCCAATTTCCACTAGGTGACATTTCGAACCTCTCCGTTTCAATTAGAAATCAAGTGTACACATTTCAAACAATTCATGAGAATAGGCCGAAGCTTGAATGTGAGAGTGATGGGGTATCAGAACAATGCACGCTAAGTCCGGCGACTTATGATACAACGGAATCTGGAATAAGTTCAGAAATAGAAACAACGACTACGGCTATCCCACACAGTCCAATACCACAATATTCTACTTTCAATTTTACAAAATTAGTGCTGGATAATTCTAACGAAAGTGCAAGTGCTTCGACAGCACGTTTAAAGATTGCAAACTCATTTTTCAATGCTCATGGACCATTTACGTTTAACGATGTGACGTACAAAAATCCGAAATGCATGCAACCTTCAGAAAATGACGATGAACGTGTGTGCCAGACCAAGTGTTTTCTTCAGCTGGAAAGGAAACTATTTTGTGATAATGATACGGTTCAAAAGGTAATTACTAATTTATCTGCACAAAACATCATTAACTTAAGTTCATAGTTCATTAGTCTTTGAAGTTTAAGATGTGTATTCCTGAGAGCTTTCAGGTAGGTCAGTCGACACTGATTTAAATTTCAATGTTAACAGGTTTACGATGTTTCACTTACTTTCGGGATCTACACTTTGTTCAGACTTTTACTTGGATTTGCAAGTGCAACCTCGTTCATAATGTTCGAAGGAGCAGTTTTGGCTATTATCAAGGTATCCTCAATATATGTCATTTGTGTGAAAAAATGCCCATTAAGTAGGTGGTGTTAATGGATATTATGCGATAAACCAGTTCAAACCACATTGTCATTGTCCGTTGTTTTGAGCTAAACATTGTAATTAGTTCCGTTTTCGTTTTCATGTGACAGCAATACGATGGGGATTATGGATTGCAGAGGGTATCAGCAACGTTTGCAGGTACCTTTGTTTGAACATGATTTTAATTGATGTGTATCGCATTTCATCATAATTAAATGGAATAGTTAGTCATGTCAGAGAGGTTGAAATATGGTTTACGTTTGATATATTTTCAGCCATAATTGCTGCTCCATTATCAGGCCTTCTTTTACAACACTACAGCTTTAAACCAATATTTTATTTGTATGCGGGACTCCAAGCGTTCTCTGCGTTCTTGACGCTAAAAATAGATCTGAAATTCAAGAAACCGTCAGAAAATGTGATAGGTCATTTGAAAGAGGTTCTCTCCCAAATTGAGATCTTAATATTCTTCGTGGCCATGTTGTGCTCAGGTAATCCACGATGGCACTTTTCCGACATATTCATTCACTAACATTTAAAACTTATTAAGTTACCAGATCCATTTTAATTTTCTACAAAGCACATTTTTACCCGTGGTTGCTTGAATAGGCACCGCATGGGGATATTTAGAGACCTTCTTGTTCCTCTTCCTGAAAAAGTTGGGTGGAAATCAGATGCTAATGGGCTTAACGATCTCTGTTGGAGGTATATTTGGATTACCATTCTTGCTCTTTAGCAGACCCATCATTAAGAGAGTTGGTCATGTCAATGTGCTCTGCATCGGCCTTCTCTTTTATGGAATCCGCTATTTCGGTAATAATTAAATACATTCGTGAGATGACTTATATAACGTGAATGATGCAATGATTAAAATGACACACTAAAAGAATTTGTGAATACCTTCTGAAACTAGGATATTCCTTCATTGAAAACCCATGGCTTTGCCTGCCTTTTGAGGCGTTGGAATCAATTACATCAAGTTTGGCTATTACAGCTGCAGCAACATACGCCGTGGCATTGTCATCATTGCAGACAATAGCTAGTGTTCAAGGAATCATGGGATCACTCTATTTTGGAATAGGTAAAAAGTTCTTCAAATCGATGAATTTAAGAGACACAGTTGTCCTTTAAATTTTAAACCCATTTCCTAATTATCATTATTTCAGGCCGAGGAGCCGGAAGTTTCTTTGGCGGACTCTCCATTCGGAAATTTGGTCACCGACAAACCTTCCAAATATTTGGCATCAGCTCCTTCGTTGCCTGCCTCTTGTATCTCGCTGCAAACTTTCTCTACCTTCGAAAACATTCCAAAGTAAAAGCAGGCGTGGCTGATGACCCTTTTAATCCCAACGGGCTCGTCATTTCCAATGGCTCCGCTAAATTGAAACAATTGGATTCGAAAGCGGAGCAATTCCAAATGAAGCCCACCGACCATGACTCTGAACTCGGGTATGGAAAGATTAATCCCGCATTTGAAGATGTCGACAACAACAAATTCACCGATATTCCCCTCGATGAGGACAATCAAGTTAACAATAATAGAATACAAAAGTCGCCTTAAGATTTAAATACCTGTGATAATTTACGACTGTTGAATTGATGATAAAGTAGTAAAATGTATATTAATATTTTAAGATGCTACTTTAACCATCTTCATACCGAATTATAAATAAAACGTAAAATTGACTAGTTTGACTATAACTTGGATATCATTTTCAATATATAAACCCACGGATTCAATATTATGCTTATCCTCGTTTATCGCATCAATCGCATGCATTAAAAAGAACGAAAATGAACAAAGAGTTGGTGGATGTTGTCCTCCCATAGGACAGCATATTGTTGGGGGCAATGCTTCAGCTGCGCTACTTTCAAGTTTATGCGAGAGACCACCTTTTACATTACCACAGCACATGCACGCACACGTGTTAAAAGCACCTTCTTGTCAGGAACACAAAAGGAGCCTGCTGAGCTGATCGTGAGCTAAAAGTGTGAATATGTAAAAGCATAATGTTTGTAGACACAATTACTGGAAAAATTTCAATACGGTTAATAGTTGAGTAATTATGTAATGTAATTCTGGAAATAAAATAGTATTTTTTCGTTTTTATATTCGGCTGGAAACGTAGTTTAGAAGTTCCAGTCGTCCGTTCCAAGAATTAATCGGTAACCTTTCGGAAAGTGAAAGTCGTTGTTTGTTCGTGTTTAAGTTTATTTGGACACAGACAACAGTCGTCATAGTATCAGTGCTTATCGCAATCTGCAGCTCCAGTGAAGCCACACAAGTGACACATCTTATCTTTTATCCAAGAAGTATTTTTTGAGTAATATGCCGGGACCAACAAGACGAAGAAAGTATCATCACGGGATAACGACGGAAAAGAAAAAGTACCGAACTAAGCGACGGACGAGGGATATAGATTTAATTGTGGAGGATTTGGAAATACCGGAGAAGAGGGTGAAATTGGAAAATCAGCCAATTGACTTGGACAAACCAGGAGGTGGCCAGCACTACTGTATTCATTGCGCGTAAGGAACAAATAGATTTTTTTTAGATTGATAGGTTGTTGCTGAGAAAACGTGAGAATAAAAATATGATTTCTTTGTTTGTAGGCGCCACTTCATTAATCAGCAGTCACTTGACGAGCATAAGAGGAGCAAAGGTCACAAGAAGCGAGTTAAGGACACTGACGAGACTCCATATTCCATTGAAGAATCGGAGAGAGCTGCTGGACTGGGAACTTACATTCCACCTCCAATCAAACGAGTTAAAACTTGCATGGAAGTGGAAGAAGAAGTCGTTTCAGCATAATAATTGATAGCATTTAGGCGAAGCCCATACCCAACATCCCAATCCCAAATTGTAATTAGTAGCAAACGCACACATCGTAAAAACAAAATTTGTATATTTGAAGATTCCGGTATAGATTGTCAGTCGGTACCAGATCAATTAAACGAGGTGTGTTGCAACGCTTTTATTACAAATAATTCAAAAATGTAAAAAGCCTATTTAAATTTGAAAGTTGATCATTATCCGTTTTAATTTCTCCTTTTAGGTAATATGCTAGCTCGGAAATGTATGCTGCCTGCTAGTAGTCTACACAGAAAGCTCCATAATGCGTCCTCACCTCGCGCATTTCTTCCGTCGGAGTCACAGTGGAAAGCAAGTAATTTTCAAAATTCAGGAAGAAGAGCGTTGTCCCAGGCCTCTGGTTTTACAAACGGCGATCAGTTGTTATCAAGGTATGTATATGATATGATGTGATATGTATTTTTACCGCTTTAACATAATTTCAGTATCGTTTTCGTGTTAATAATTTCCATCTGGTTTTGCTGCAGGAAATGTCCACTAAACTTTAGGAATAGTCGTGAATACAGTACGAAAAATTTGTTTCGCTTGACGGAAACAAGTGCAAGTCAGTTGCAGCCGTACTTGGATATCGAAAACCTTCTTAGCAATAAAGACGCATTGAAGGATTCGGTGAGCAAGCGTCAGCTAGCACGAAGGGAAATCGAGGAGTTGCAATTGCTCTTTGAGAAGGCTCAAAAGTTTAAATCTGTGAAAGAAAACGCACAGAAACTTAGGGAAGAAAATACGAATAAATGTCAGGCGGTAATTCATGAAGATATAGATAAAAAGGAAAAGACTGAACTGATGCGAGATCTTAAAGAACGAGGTAGAATCCTCAGAGAAGAACTTCGAGACGCAGAAAATAAATTTAACGAGGTGAACGACAATTTGGTGGACTTTATTCTTTCATTGCCGAATATATTGGATAAGGAAACTCCCTCCGAAGAAGCTTTGCTTGTTAAAGAGGTCAAGTCTTCAGCAACGACTGCATGGGAAGATCCAGAATACACGGCTATTGAAACACAATGTGGTAGGTTTCCATTTCATATGCGTAATCGTTCCTGGAACATGTGCACTCAATTGGCTCTAACTTACATATACTTTATCGCACTTATTAACTAGACATTTGTTGTTTTTAAAGGTCCTGGTTTGCTGGCAGAATTTCCTATTGGAAAGGCAGCATGGCTTGATGTGGACCTTAGAGGGAGAGCGCAGATGCACCTTCTCAATGGAGGATTCGTGGAAACCGGGAATGCAGAATACGTTAAACGTATAATCCTACAAGGTGCTGGAATGGATGATTCGCAATTTCTAAGAGTTAGAGAGGTCTGTGAAATATGAAATAAATTTGACATGTTCATGCTTAATTCTAAACCAATATGTTTTTATCGTTCATTGTTAAACTGATTTGTATACATTTTAGCCGAATGTAAAACGGGGTTGGGAGCATGCCACATATTTAGCGGGTGGAGCATCATTTCCTTCATTTCTCGCATTGTTTGCACAGTCAGTTATCGAAGATCCAAAAGTGCTACCACTGCGTTACTTTGTGATTGGGCGCTCATATGAATCACAGAGGCAAAGTAAGAAAAAATTTAATCAGGCAATGTAATAAGTGTAATGCTGTACAATTCGTATGAAGTAATTCAAATTTATTACTTCTAACAGAGCCGGGATTTTATCAGAGTCATGTTGTTCAAGCCTTTGTCGCATGTCGCAATGAGGAAGAAATGGAATCAGAGTTCATGCGCTTGCAAAACCTGATGGAATCCTTTTATGCAGAAAAAGTTGGGTTTGACTTTCAAACACAATATGTGCCAGCTCCACGCCTTCAGATGTTCGAAAAAAAGAAGCTGGCCTTTGTAATGAATAAGACTGATAAATCCCCCAGCAAAATGATTGGTACGCTGTCCACAGTTGGTGACTACGTCAGTAAGCGTCTGCTATGCTGTTACTTCGACGAAAAGAAGAAAACTCAGTTCTTGCATTTAGTCAGTGCGAAGTTTTTCGACATTACTCACTTTTTGAGATCCCCGTGTCCGAAGATAATCACCCATTCTGACATCCTTGCACAAGCAAAACCTCCAACTGAAATCTTAAAATTTGAAAGACATGAAGAATCAGAAAGTCATCGGTAGACCATGATAGCTTTCTCTAACATGCATCGCTCCACAATTCTCTGTCGGCATGATTAGAGAACAATATTATGTCCTTTGAATCACCTTCCTCGTCAGTTCGTTACCGTGATCAAAATAATTGTACCAATTGGCACTATTATCTTCAAATTGACAAGTATTAGCGTTGAAAATAAAACCCAATAGGAACAAGTACATGTATGTATTGTAGTTCTGTTTCTACTTTTTTGGCATAATGCTTTTAATTATTTCTACTTCTGGTTTGGCTCTAAACGCCCGTGCAGTTTGCATGTCAGCTTCCCATGAATGATGAGTACTGAGATATTTTTTTGTGTTCGAGCATTAAACTCATGTGGTCATGAACCTCGTGCACCAAAATAAAGGTGGCCAATTTTTTAAGAGCTCACTTACCATTACAATTGGGTAAATTAGCCGTATCTTGTCTTGCATCGCCTCATGGTTTGATCCCGTTTTGTTACACAGGTCATTATCGCCAAAAATGGGATTTCAACGATGTCATCAATCAACATGAACATAAACTTTCAGACGTCAGCAGACAGACAAGTTCAGTTTTATTCCGAATTTCTGAAATTATATGGCATCCACATGTCCCGCAATCTTCAGTAATGAAATTAAGTTTTTATCTACTTCAAGATTTTTCCACTTGTCTACTTGAAGCGTTTTAACTTTGTACAATGCCTTCGAACCAATTTGGCAAAATACTTACATGACCGAATTTTGGAAGCCAGATTTAGCCATTAAGTGCTTTGTTCCTGTTGTATCGATTCAGCTCACATATTTTCATTCTAATAAACCCAGCAGTAATTTTTTTAGAAACACGACGGGAACGCCAAAAATTGATATTTTGGCAGCAAAAGCCTAAACAAAACTAGATATAGCAAAGAATGCATTTTCTATTTTCGGCAGAAATCTGTTCCTCCGAAAGTTTTAATTACATTACGATACCGATACCACCTATAAGTTGGTCTTTCCATGATAATGATAAAGTATCGTGCTACTTACCACACTTCGTGGCTTGACCATGATAATTAATACATTCGGTGCTCAACAGTACAACAAAACTTATCAATATTGCTCATCTCACCGATGCGAGTAATTATCGGTTCCATTTCTGAGGAATGCAGTCTTTTTTGGCACACCGAAGAACTCAACATGCCCACTTGAGCGGAGATGAGGGATGTTGAAGTTCTTTTCTCTACTCCTGTTTCATCCTGCAAAGACTGTAATTGGCTTAAGGGAGCTGCTCGAAATTGATCACAATCATAAATGTGCATATAGGTATTATTCATGCTCGCAATTTACTAATATTAATCTTAATTATTGTGAGCCAAATTGTTGATCTTAGTATACCCCTCCGTTACAAGCAAAATGAATTTTGTAGTAACACAATTTTTCCTTGTAGGAATTATAGGTCGATTCAGTACTGGTCGTGTACAACACAGAATTTTAAGTAAAAATTTAAGTTGGAATGAGTTTTGTCGGATTTATCATGAAAATGCAAAAATTTTGGCAACGAGCAGAAGCCAAACATTTATGTGCGAAAATACAATCGCAGGGTCCGCTTTTTCGAGAAATGTTTTTACAACGTAATTTTGCTAACTGACCGAGAAAGAAAACTTTTCTTGTGAAGAACAGTAGCGTTGCTCAGCCTTATTGTTATTTTTGTAAAAAAAATTAAGATTAAAACAAAGATTGAACATGAACTGACACTTAGGCATAGTCATTGCAGTCGTCATTGTAGGTCGCTATGAAGTGACTTCAATTTTATGCATGGCGAGTCAACTGATTCAACTCTTAATATTTTTTACCAAGCAAAAATGCCCAAACTAATGTACATCTTCATTGTACGCACTCTGCAACGAAGCATTTCCTTATCAGCACACTTATAACTTTTTAAAAATATTTTGCTCGTCTTTACTTCGTACGGAGAGTAGCATCATGCGTGTAGTTACCCAGACTCAGAGTTGGTGTAAAAATGACCAAACGCATGATATTACTTCCAATTGTACGCATTCTCGGTGTCAAAAAGTCGAAACCTAAAAGTTTCAAAAAAATGTTCACTAATGCATTACGGAATCATCACTTTTTTCTTTCATTCTTTTATAAAAAGCAAGAATTTTTCATTGTTCTCTTTATCATGAAATGTCTCACACACGAGCATAATTAATTATATGTTCTCTTTCTAAAGAGGATTGTTTTTGTTGAGTTGACGAGGGCTAACTCACACTAAGTTTCATACAATTGACGTGTTTTTAGCCGCTAACGTCACAGTGTACACTCAAGTGTACTCATAATCTCGCTTTCTTTTTTTGCATCAAAATATTATGCTTAGGGTTGACACTTTTTGTTCCTGATATTGGTGCACATCCTTAGCACTTCATGAAAGCTCTCTGATTTGATACTTGTACTTAGGCATTTAGCAAGGGAAATTTGAGGTGTTGCAGACACGTGTTACACGACAAGGAAGAATATAGTCAGGGAAGTGCCCCGACTCCCTCCCTACTCTGTGATTACCGTACGCGTTAAAGTTCCATGAACATACGTGTATAATTCTTAATTCATATCCTAGTTATCTCTGTATGTGGTGTAAAATACGCTGTTTTATCAGCAACACTCGTCAACATTTAAAACAACTAGATCGTGACTATGTAAATAAAAAAATGGTGCGCATTGCCATATAGTTTTGCCGTAATAACACTTCAGTGTGAAATGACATACGGACACATCTCGCTATTTGACCTAGAAAGGTCATATAGAAAGTCATATATTCTACGAATGCTTCAAATAAATTCCGTTGGATTATCGGGGTTTATTTATGGGTTACTGGTGAACGGGAGAAAATTAGACTAATTTCTCCGTTACGTAGAATTTTTATAACAAATTACATAAGTTTAGGCGTGTGAAGTGTGAACATGTTCCTCCACGCTGTACATGAAAGTCCGTATATATTTGAATCACGTAGATATATGCCCTCCACTAATCTTCGTTTTCACTTGGTGACGTCTGACATGGAACACTTCGTGGATATCGCAATCATTGTCAAAGCTAAAATATCTATAGATATCCTGTCAAATAGCCTATAGAATGCCAACAATTATATTACAATTTATCATTTGTATGTTCAAAGCATGCGCATGTACATTGCAATGACAAAACGAAGCCCGGTCAAAATGCAAATACTAAAAAAACACGAAAAACAGTTCAAAACCGCAAAACGTAAGGTTCTTAGTTATAAGCAGGAGAGAGAACTCCCGAGAAGTTTTTACCAGCATCGCAATTACAGCGGTGATATGCATGCGTAAACGTGCAACCAAATCTAAACTCCGCAATCCGAATTGGTATACACAAATACCTACTATATCTCGCCATTAAACAGAAAAGATTACGCTGTTTGTATTAAATGCTCAGTGGTTAGCAGCATATCAGTACATCTTCTCTTTTATCACAGTTACTACTTACTTATAACATTTTTTGAATGAAAAGATGACAAGAACGATGATGAAAGAATTGATGCCCATCTGTTACACTTCTTTGCATGTGTGTGTGTGTAATGATGGCTCAGTTGGCCACAATAGCGTCGAGTCTAGTTGAGAAAAATGTGGAAAAAATCATGTAGGTTGTGTGTTGTGTTGTTAGCATGTATTTTTGAACTCAAAACGCTCTTGCAGGACCCTTGTATTTTTTCCAAGTGTGCTTTTATTTTAGGGCATTATAACAACAAAAGAGTAGAGCTTCTGGGGTTTCTCATCACCGTCAGACAATGACTCGAATGTTTCTTTCTGAAGAAGCTCACCGTGATTACATCACTTTTTATTATTTTTTGTTTTTTATATTCTTCGATTCTTTTTTTACGGGATTAGCTGTAATCCCATTCTCCGATTTGCTTGGCCTGTCAGCCATGAAAATCCTTATGAGAATGAGAAGCAGGCAGATATACAAGCAAAACTCTCTCGGGAAAATCTCAAATAAGAAAATTCTCAAACGTTTATGCAGAGTTTTGTGTTTGCGTTTTGGCTAGATCAACAGTGCCAAATGCAGACGCATGCAACATGCGATATTCATCTATGTTGTTGGGTTTGCAAGTGTATATTTAAATCTACAATATACATTACGTACTATTTTCATGTCCAATGTACGTATTTATTCTTCAAGATGACTTCGCATGCATCCATTTGTTACAACAGTAATACAATGCAAAATGCAACACATGCAGAAAAAGGTAATTGTAAATGAATGAGTGATTCAGTAATCGGTTACCGAACACTAGCTTTTACTCCTACCCACTATTTGCCATAATTGAAAAGAACAGAACATGTAAGCGGTGAAATTGCTTTGCTCGTATGGAATGGATATCCACAGACCATGCTTTTATGGACCAATTTTCTTGAAGGGATGATTTCTTGAAATGCTGAACACGTACTTCGCCCCATCTCCAACTTTATATGTTGCACAAAATTATATAAATGTACAGATATAGAGAAAATTCCTCGAACAAGTAACCCCGTGAACTTTGCTAATGAATATAGTATCTGAAATCAGAGAATTACATCAGTGTTTGCTTTTTTCAAAAAATGGTTTGTAGTTTTGGGCCGAAAAAGTAATTCATGAAACACATAAAAGCACTTCGAAATGGATGCCGTCTCTCGCCTGAAAAGTCAATGGCTTTTAGCGTAAAGTCATCAGGGATTATAGGGATGTATTATGTATTCAACTTGTAATTGTTTTATGTAAGATGAATTGTTAAAAAAATTATACGTTGTTACTGAAAATGTAGTTCATATTGAATGGCTGACCGGCTAAAGCTTACATTCTCGCAGTTGTAAATAAGTGTAAAGCGAATATGCTTATAGCGGATTAAATTTAATATGCTCTCCGCTCCACAGTTTCTGGTGGCTAATTATTGGAAAGATGTAACACACGAATTTTTAAACCTTTTGCACCGGTCTGTATATCTAATTCACCCTTCTTGTGCAACAAAAATTTTACTCCGATGATGGATGGCTGCAAATTTTATAGACATATCATTGCACTCAATCAATCTTCATCATATAAGTATACATGTCCGTTTCAGCCAGAGTTTTATTTTAACCTTCCATAATTAATGTGAATTACGCCCGGGCTACATGCAATTGGCAAAATTACATGAAAGTAGGTATAAAGAATATTGCCGAGATTTGGGACATGTGTGGTACATACATATCGCATCTACATATATTAATAGAGCTTCAACGACCGAGAAAACCCCATTTTCTATTATTTTTAAACATACAAGAGCAAGAGCAGACGTTATAGAGAAATGCAAAATACTCAAGGAGCAGATGCACAACAGCAGACAATAAACTTCGAAAGGGGAAAGATATGGTACAGATGATGAGTAAGGGGCTGATGCGTTCGCTGATAATGAAGGAAAAGAGAGCTTCCTTAAAAATAGACGTAGAAGAAGAAACAAGAGGTTGAAATTGTTTACGGTCCCTTTCAGAAGGTGCTATGGTTAACCCGCTCACTCACTGGTCATTATTATCATCAGCCAAAGGTAGTATATGTATTAAGGCTTAAGGAATACAAGCAAATTGGGATCCCTTCTTTTGCCAAAAAAAAGAAGTGCTCGGGTCTATATGGTTTCCTTTTTTCGCAACACACAACATCTCATCTCTCTCCCTTTTCCCTCTTGGCGTCACGCATTTAGGACCTCGGTAATAATGATTTGAAAGACGATGCTTAAACTTTCGGCTGGTGATTTTCATTCTTCCACTCTCAACCTAAAGACTTCATTGTGCAAGGTTGCATGCAAGCAAGCAAGCAAACAAAGCACTGCGTGTGCAAAAAAAATCGGACGTTCGAGTGAAAAGTGTTTCTGGTGACAATAGTAGATTTTTTAATTCCCGAATTCTTGTATGAGTATCGATGTAATTCGTCTGGGAAGTTTCACTTCATTTTATTAGCTCACTTGAGATCGATTAAACGTTTATGAGCTAATGTGTGTGGTCTACATTTCAACAAAAAATCACGAATCTGATTTATGCAACTTAAAATTCGGGATATACACCACGCACTCGTGGTGGGGAGAAAAGTTGCTCTCGGTGTGAGTTTTTGATGTGATTTATTCAGTTTAACTTTGTTGAGAGAAAAATTCTCAGAAAAATTCAATGGATCGTGATCGTGATGTAGTTTTATAGAGCCAGAGTTAAAAAAGTACACGAGTTTTTAGGATTTGGTGTGTGGTGTTTTCACCAGTATTCGTGTTCAAAGAAAATAAATCCATACTAGATTAAAATGTCTCAAAATAGGAAACTTTCGGGACTGTGGGCCCTATACTTTGGAAGTTTCATAGTTTGCTCAACGATACATGTAAATGATGGAGCTTCTGACACTCTAGGAATTCCAATAATTAAGACCTTGCTCCATAGTTCTTCCGAAGGACTCAAAGAGCTTATGAAAAGTCATTCGAGCAAGTTGCTCCCTCAAATGCCTGTGGAAGCCACCCCTAAAAGTCCTCAAGAGATTAATAATCTGATATCAAAATTAAAACCGAAGCAAGGTAGACTGGATCCAGTTGTTGTTGAAATGCTGTCTGCATTTGATCGCACTTACCGGGATACCACCGGAGGTGGAAGCAGTACGGAAACCTTGCTATTCCCTGATGACACTGTTAGTGGGCGCATCGCCAGCTCAACTGAAGAAAACGGTGTAATTTGGAACGACACCCCGGTCAGTCGTCAACACAAAAGGGACAGAGAGTCAACTAAATTTTCATCGAGATACAGAAATAAAACGGATCCACCCATAGATTCTTTTCACCATTACAACGGGAGTGGTGGAAATAGTTCGGATGACAATGCGTCGTCGTCTCTACTTCCATTTGACCACATAACAGATCCGAACATTCGAAACCATCGTCTCTACGATTGGGAATTTGAGACGTACAAGAATTTCACGCATATTGACCAAGCAGAAGATCTCATGGCTGATGAGGATCACGTCACGGAGACAAAGGTTGTTGCTCCTCCTACCAATCATGTTTCACTAGCACCTAGTGAGAAAGTTGAGAAAAATGGTGACTCCATTATTCCCAGTGGGTGGGTGACGAAACCGAATGGTTCAAAGTCGAAACGACTTCAAGTGAAGGGTATTCCGCACATTGTGATTTCTCTGGAAGACACTTCTGACAATGGATACGATCCTCATCATCATGGTTCGGTTCGTGTTCCTGGCTCTTACATGAAAATGCCTTTAGATTCTGGAGAGCCGTCACGCCCTCGAGAGCCACTCCGACATAGTTCAACGGAGAACATTGTGTATGTGCACGGTTCTGCGGAAGACAACCGCTACCCATACAATTCAAATAGGGATGCAAGTGCGCATGAAATGGATGGTCGTTACCCTCCAGACAGATCCCTGCCTAACTTCCGACCAAGTGCATCCGATTTATCAGATGCAATGTTCATGGACCCTGATCAAGATTTCTTTACATCCACAATCAGAAGTAATGACCCACATCATCACGCTGAGCAAGAAATTTCCTCAGAGACACTCCCCAAACGAAGGAGGAAAAAGCTGAGGAAGATCGTAAAGAAGGAGGAAATCGATGAGTTAGCTCACGGGGGACGATTTGACGTGAGGAATGGTGAAAGGCACTTGGACGACAGTGATCACCATTATAGCGGGGACAGGTCAGATCATGGAATTCACTACAGTCCAGAATATTCGAGAAATTCTGTTGCAGGATCGAAAGCTTTGGAGGATCATGGAGGACGTTCTCCATACAGTAGCATACATCGCACGCCTGGACCTCACATTCCAATAAAACCCTCCAAGTATTTGGGTCCAGTTGAAAACTCGAGAACGAAGTCGGACAGAGTGTTGTACCCAGGGTCCAACGACGAGTATTCAACGGGCCAAGGTCAGCTCGGTACTAATCCCAGTTATGAAGGTTATGATGAAGCACCAAGCCACCACCATCATGACGGTGGTATTGGCAATTATTACTCACTTCATTCTGATGACCCCGGTCCCACCCTTCACTCAAACTTGGGAACAACAGGGGGCGCAATGCATGAAGCAAGTCCATATCCGTACAAAAATCATGATTATACCTCTACGGAATATTTAGGTATAGGAAATCGAGTTCAGAATGCTCTCAGTGCCCTCAACGGCCTCAACATATTCGGTGGTGGTAATAACAAGCATCAGACAAAGAAGTTGCAAATCTCTCCCACGGACCAAGTCCTAGCGCCTGGCAATTTGCAAGATTTTCTACATCCGTATGCAACTGCGGAGGATGCTGTGAATCAATATTATGAAGAGAGTCCCTACTCCTATAACTCGTGGTCGAACACATTCTTCATCCTCGCAGGGATTATTGCATTCACGGCAATATTTGCCCTTCTCCTTCCCACATTCATTGCATCAGGGCGGTATGGGAAAAAGGATATTCGTCATGATTTAGATGAAGACGACCTGAATGCCAGTAACTACAATCCTGAGCCAAGCGAGTCCAATTCCCACTACCAATATGACAACACCCACGATGATGTTGGCCAACATCCGGACGTTTGGACTGAAATCAAAGGGGCATACAATGACCTTCTCAGCTTATTCCGGGGTGAGTACAGCTTACTGAAAACAAAAAAAGTTCCAGATGGGCCGAAAATCGTGTACAGGGATGAAGATGATCACGACGAGTCGGATGACGATGAGGAGGACGACGAGAAGACGGATAATCGGATGACGAACATAAGGAATCGTAAGAGAGAGCGCCTCGTCAAGAAGCAACAGCAGCTGCTACAAAAGCAGCAAGAGCTCCACAAGCGCCAACAGCAGCAGTCGAAGAAGTCGTCCCTCGTCTCTAAAGGGAAGGCGGAGGCAGGGCGAGACAACAAAGATGGGAAAACAATTAACGCGACAAGTGTCAACAATTTGGTTGTGGTGAGTGGTCCGGGGCCTACCTCTCCCATGGCTAAGGTTGCCGAAGAGGAGCATTCGTCTCCGCGTGCTGTCACGGGATTCGTGATTCCTGCCAACAGTTCCTTCGCCACGATCCCGTTTAACACGACGGGAATGCTGGGAGGTGCTGCAGACAGTTTCCTCAGTGAATGGGCACAAGTACAGCTCATTCAGTAAAAAAATACCAGTGATACACACGCATTCTAAAAAACTAGGCGATTAAGTAATGGACAGTATCACAAAGCCAAAGTATGTATACCTAAAAAATTGTTTTGTACGTAATGAAATTTTGTGTAGAATGCGTGCGATTTGTATGATTTTTTTTGAAAAGGTGATAACAACTTTACTGTATTTGCAATGTGCGAATATTCAGTAATTTCCAGGTTATGCATACTTACAAAATCCTTTGCCCAGAGGCGAGGAATGAATGAAAGTCTGAACATAAGTTATTCGTGTAGAAAGGATGAAACTGCCCTCGAGTATTCTTTGATGCTTTTGTTATTAAAATAATTGTTTAAAATGGTTGTATATGCTATATATTTATGTTCTATTCTATTTATTAATATGAACTTTGTTATGTTTTTGCTCACTTAAAATTAAAGAATTAATGGACTCGACGGACACACTTCATAATACTGCCCTGTACGTGAATAACGCAAACTTAAATACACAACCCTATTTGTGTGTTTTGTGTATGACGGAACTTTATATTTTTAAAAGAAATTGACGATCTTTTTGTTCTCTGTTGTGACTCAGGTCGGCTGAATGGTTATATACGAATATAGCTTTCCCGGACATGTAAAGTATTACTTACGATATTATATTTTTGTTAACAATGTAAGTATATTTTGGTAACAATAAATCCTGATCTATGACATAGGTTTACAATTTGAAAACGTGCTGTAAATATGTACCTAAAGTAAGTCAATAAATAAACTGTTGATTTTGAAAAGAAAATAGAAAAAAAATCATGGGATAATTGGATTCTATATCCGACAGCAGTCTAGTTGTGATTTATCGAAATAGTAATTAAATCAACCATGTCACTTTAAGTATGCTGGTTCCATTTCAACGTTTTATCCTCAATGCAGAAAATATATTATTCAATGGCATATACAGATGCAAGTAATGGATTACATGTTTGCTTCATGTTGATGTCGCGTGACCGCTGACCAATGCTGGTCTCTGGTCTACTCTTCTTCACAAGGAAATTTTTGTACAAAAATTATCTCGGGATTTATGAAAGACCTCCGGTTTGTTCTGTCTATAACTTTTGCAGGTGTAACACATCAATTGTGCATAAGTAGCCTCAAAAAATTCCCCCTTACACAACCATGCCAGCTCACGCATGCCAACGTATTTAGATGACAATAATAAAATGGGCATTAAATTTTCAGACGTTTGTCGAAGTCATCATCACAAAACCGTGATGATCATGATGCTGCTGCTTGCACATGTTCATACTATGAAAATGTATTACGGAAGTGTTTTCCCACACGACCGAGCTCATTTGCAATTTTCTGCATTGCTGCTACAACACCTGTCTTGCTTTCTGCCCGTACATCTGTATTACTTTGTCATTGTCATTATCACGTCTGTTTCGTTATGTATACTAGTTTAGGAATGCTCATCGCAACCTCTTCTGAAATATATGCACTTGAACTGAAGAATATAGTAGTGATTTTTTTATTACTATTTATCTTCCGGCCTATTGGCACAGTATTACACAAAGGCAAAAGTCAGAACTACAGCAGATAACAACTTCCTCTATACCCATTCAATGCAATGCAACACTCTCGGCAAAAGATTAATTTGTATTTGTAGTTTAAAATAAGGACAAGTTCCTCGAGGTGTTCCCTTTTTATTATAAATAACCTCTAGGCAGAAACTACATTCAATCAACATTTTTTACAAAACATACATCTACAAACATGACTATATGAAGTAACTTGATATGTGTATACGAAGGAAAATGAGAATATCTTGAGGAAATGGAAGGCTACAAACAATGCAATCTAATCTCGATTTCATCACAATTATGAATTAGCTATAATTTACGGAGACGCTTGTATTCATTACATTGTAGAGTAGTAGACTATATTCTTAGGCGTATTTAGGAATAAATGTTTCCGAGAAAGTGAACAAGTTGTTAACGTTTTCATTCGTCGTAGTTAGTGTGCCACTTTTAATCAGATATGACCCCATCCCGATTGTCAAAAGTGCCTGGGAAGGATATCGATATTTTGGAGAACTCGGCTCCACACGGGTGAGCTGCCTTGAAAACATTTGCAGCGTAGCGTATATGACAATCACATGGTAAAATTATCTCCAAAGCTCCAGTCACTGGAAAGGCTAAAGTTTCCTCTTTTTGAAAAGGTGGGCATTCAACACGAATGTCTTCATTCGACTTCAAATCAGCAACAATCAAGTAGCGATCACTAGCAACTTTTCTAATGACTGGAAAGTTTAATCTAGCTGACGGCTCACATTTCATGGTGCAAATGATGTCCTCATCTAGCGACTCCACAATCGCTTGTATGCAGTTCCGCTTCATGGAACGGTTCGTGATACGATCAGACACGAAACAAGGCTGGCTTCCGAGTACTACTCCGCAGGAATTCCCTGGCTCGACCAAGGTCCTTGTGGATCCCATGTAGAAATAATTTCCTTCCAAGAAGTCAGTCCCATCACGATCTCGCAAATAGCATACCATGTCTTGTTCGTTAGGCACCCACAATGGAATTGGAATGATATGGTAGGTGCGCCAGGTTGATTCGCTTGCTGAATTTTCAAGGGTAATCACGGGAATTTGAACTGCAACTATTAGAGAATTTTCCGAGAAGGTACAACTTGTTGTCGCCATTTTGTAGTATGCTGACAACTTGTTCAGAGGAAAGGAGGGTTGCAGTCCAGCCGGACGAAGTATTATTGTAAAGAAGGCATGCAAACTTTTGTGAAGTTGGTCTGGGGAAATGAGAGAATCTGGAATTCTTCGAGATTTGCATTCTCTCAACGATTCTCGCCATGTATTCTCATTCTCAGAGTTTGAAAAACTGCTGTCCAGTTGGTGTATCATCAATTTGCTAGAATAACAGCTGGAGTAGAGCTGCTGGAAAAATTCCCTTTTCGCCTGGTTAGTTAAGTACAGCACGTGAAAAATGTCGCCCAGATTGCAGTCCAGTGATGCTATTGCGTCCTCGATATCGAGTGGGTCTTGTTTCATGTGTTTAAAACCCCTGTGGAGAAGATTGCTCCAGTGATTCGTTCGATTGGTCCAGTCCGCCGTTTCAAATTCGAAGATAATCAAACCAGTTTCCGTGTACAAGTTACGCTGCAATTCAGAACTTTTCAGGAAATACGGAAAGCCTGAAGGGGTTCGTCTCACAATCGTCTCGTGTGGGTCGGTTGATAGTACCTCCGTGAAAATGATAGCAAAGGAGAAAATTAAACTGTAGAAATGCATATTATTGCAAATGTATTTAAGAAACTAAAATTACAAGTTTCTTCTTCCTGACGAGTATCTGCAAATTGTTCAGTTAACTTGCTGAACTCACTCTGTGGAATATTCACATTCAAAGTTCTTTTGGAGTTGTCAACATGCGCCATTTCTAACTGAAATTTAGCTGCATTTTTCATCAACTTTTGTGCATCAACCAAACCAGATGTGTTTTCAAGGTTGGTGTTTTTAATTTGCAGTGACAGTTTTCATTCTCATGTCAAACTGAAAAATGCGTCATAACAGACGCCATCAGGGTACGAGCTACGTTTTGGATGATGTCGTGTTTTGATACAAAATCCATTGTCATTGTCGTCGCCCGAACTAGCTGGTAGCTATGTAGTGCTGACTAACAACGAGTATGGAATATTTGAACTAAGGTAAATTTTCAAAGTCGATTTTATATATTTTAATGTAGAGCAGTAGCGTATATGATAACTTCCTTACATTCATTTGTGTATAATTTTATGCTGTAGAAAAGCACTCTACAATTTCGTCACACTGAAAATAGCACTTTAGAATTCGTGCTTACGATTAGTATGGTGGAAGCACTACCGCAGTAGCAGAAAATAGCTGGCAAAATATTCACTTTTAAAGAAAGTAATATAGCGACATAGCCCCCGTGACCTTAACATTTCTTCTCAGCAAATGTGGCAACTCGGTTGAAAAGTATTGTTTTCCCAGTTGTCGTTTTCTTTCAGATGTGTGTTGCATATAGGAAAAAATTATTTTTAGTGAAGGTATCGCCATTGTCTTATTTTCATCCTTGTTGACATATACCGGTTTCAGTAACCTGCAGCAGGAGAATTTACTTTTTTTTGTAGGCTTTCAGTTACTGTATTCGATATATATTCGTCATTTTCCCTGATTCCCACGGTTTGCTCAGAAACTAGGCAAGAAGACTGCTGACAACTTTTCCCCTTACATTTTCAATTGTAGTGATGCAGAAAATACACATATAATATGCTGACAAGTGGATTCACTTGCAGTTGTTACCTGAACGCGTTGACACAGTTATTATATTATGCACATGACTGAGTTATGTGTGGGAGTACTTTACTGCTTCCGCCAAGAATGGTTTCCTTGCACATTTCATATGATTTCTCACCGGTCTGCAAATATTTTTATTAGATGAAAGCACACGAACAATGAAATTATTCTACTAACCTTACTATTCAATTCTGCATTTTACACTCTTTTTTACACATACGCACGGCGCACAGGCTTCTCTGATTAGGTCAAATCAGTTTCTGATCCTGATTCCGTCTCAGTTTCATTCGCGTCATTGTGCAAGTCACAGGGGAATGGAAGTGGAAAATTACCCCATGTGCGGTTTCACTCGTCTTTTCAGTTTCGTTCGAAATGATTTTCGGAATCGCTTATTTCATACAATTTTCGAGTAGTACAAATTAGTAAACTTGTTAAATCTGCAAAACATTTCTCAGCATACTGGTAATCATGATTCTGAGAATTCGAAAGGTGGTTGTAGCACAAGTGCTTGTGTTCCTAATCAGCGTACCAGTGGAAGTGTCATCCTCATCGAAAGGGAAATCAAAAGCGTTCAAAAGTTCGCAGGCTCTCCATCAACATAATTCAGGTCATCAGTTCGGCGATGAAGGAGTCAATGACAAGTATTTGACGATGAGACCATCCAAAAAAGATCCATTCATTGTGGACGGGGAAAGTTTGGACGATCAAAATGTGGAGGAACAAAGAGGATTTTACTTACAATCTAGGCACAGAGAGGGCCGAGATGGCAGCTATGAGCCAAAGCCGTCTACCAAACCGAAGAAACAGGGAACCACAAGCAATCATAATGTAAAGAAGGGTAAAAAAGGGAAGAAGAAGCAACCATACTTCAGTGTACCAGGCTCAATCACCACTTTTGGGAAGAAACTCTACACTACCGAGAGAACACAGCCGAAATTCTCTGGTTCACACCTGATTTCGGGAAGTGCTGGAATCCTCCCGCAGCATTCCTCGTCGATGACACAAAAATTGGAAAGGGATGGATGGAAAATATTGATGGGACCATCAGTTTCGCCAAATGAGTCTCCTCTTGAGCCTAGCCCAACATACACGAGCACCACGTTCACATCACTTACAGACGGAAAACATGAGCGAGTCATCCCTAAAGCAAGAAAACTAACAAATGATGGCAGCAAATATGGTTCAAGGACTAAGAAAATCGTCAAGTCTTATCCACATTCCAAAGCCAGTCATAGCCAGAATAAAGGCCCTACCACAAGGAGATCTATGCAAATTATTCCAAAGCAGACCAAGTACAAATACACAACGATCACAAGGCGAGCACCGAACAAATCCTCCTCCGCACATCAGGGACGAGTCGCAAAGAAAGTTGAGATGTCCATGTCAAATCCTAATCTACTTCATAACTCACTTCCACCCCAAGAATATAAATCTGAGTTTAGCACAGAAAATATGCAAAACTTCATCAGCTCCAGTCCGGTGATGACATTAGACACAAAAAAGTTGGTCCTCGAGCCAATGTCAACATCAACGGAAGCAGTAGACGAGTTCAATTACGGGAGACATTATAATAATAAGGATCATTCGGATCAGCATAATCATCATGATCCAGTCTCGTTTTCCGCTTCAACACTGATAAATTCACACTCTCACTACGACCCGTTATCGGTTCAACTCGAGGATCCGATTACGGAAGATCATGGTAATGATTTTCATCTAAAATCATTTGACCCCTCTCACTTTCCTTCTCACTTACTTAGCGTTTCCGCCTCTATGAACTATAATCCAAACCACAACCACCCTTCGGAACAAGGTGGCATTATTACCGCTGACGGTGCTCACCAAGATTTCCATCATTTTCCAGACCTTCTACATCCTCCTAATCATCTAGAACAAGATCATGAACCCGAACTGAGCTCTGCGGAGGAGGCTAACCTTCATCACGAGAGCAATCTCCTTCCTCCACCTCATCCTCCTTCAGAATTCTTAGGTCCGGCTGGCATACCACCACTGGCACACGAATCTCCTAGCACAAGTAGGTTTCCATCGCTAGATTCGGGTAAATTTTCGGAACTACCTCCTTTTCGAAGGATTCCTTTACCATTGCCACTGTTTAGTGAACAAAATCCTTACTTCTTGAGAGATGCACCTAGCACATATCCAAATAATAGGTTTGTCGCTACATCAAACGGGTATCTTCCTGTTCTAGCTACGTCTAGCCGACATCCACCGCTACATCACGATCATCACGACCACCTACTTCCTCATCCTCCACCACCCCCACCAGGTCAACAAAACTTTCATGGTCCACCGCTGCATGGTCCAGTTCCAGGTTACAGTCGTCATGTTCCACTAGCAGTTCATCCACATCCACATCATCATCATCCCCACCATCATCCTCCGGGGCCGCCACCTCCACCTGCCTTATTTGAACCAATGGTTTCACCCTTTGACTTGGGATCTGGACGCAAGGCTCCTTCGAAAAGTGCAGAATTTGAAAGCGGCAGGATATCACCACCACCACCTGGGGTTGATCCCGAGCATCCTGTCGTACAGCACGCGTTGCGAAATCCATTTTCTGTTCTGAAAGATGGATTTGTTGACATGCCGTTGGATATCGGGTAATAAATTTCATCTTAATTTTGTACATGAATTTACCTAATATTTCATTTGATTTCGAATCATCTTTTTAAAAATGAATTTTCACAATTTTCAGTTTTGGTGCAGAGTCAAATAAAAAGTATAACTTGCATTATACTGTGCCGAAGAACGCTCTCATCCCCTTGGACAAAAGGTTGGTCTACCTGTCCATGATATTTTCGTGGATGTTTTGGATATCTGCTTTCTACTCCTATTATCGCTGGCATGCGAAGGGGAACAAAGCAAAGCAGATTATGCTCAACGTTCCTAAGAATGGAGAAACACCTCAAGTATCAACAAGGTAAAAAAATAACCTCACTTACAAAATACTCTAGTCATTGCAGCATTTGAGAATCCATTCTCAAAATGAACACTTTCAAGGGTACACATCACGTTGCACTTACATGCAGCTGCATCATCTTTCCAATATCTTTTATTGTTGGACAACAAATTCTCTCCAGACATTGACTGCCATATAGGGACGGAGTAAATTCTCTGAGGAAAATTGTAGGAGATAAACTCGACCCTACACTAGCATTGTAAGAAAGGAGCTCGTTGCGTAACATGTATTTTAGAGAGAAAAATAAGTCGTACATCATTCAACTTCAGACAGTGTTCTGATTTTCGAGATACTCTTTTAGAATATTTTGAATATGCTTTTGCTTCGACATGGATGTTTTGTGGCAGAGGATTTTCCGCTGCAGTGAACATCAAAAAGCACTTCTAACCACTAGATCTGGAAATCCCCAGCCCGTTAAGGAAGATAATAGATTGGTCTTAAAAATGTACTTCTAGGAAAAGCAAAAAAAGCTTTTGAAGGAAGATTGGAAAAAATCGTTACTTACTTTTGAGAACAAGCATAAGTATAAACTGAAGCATTGAAGTTTTCAATATTTGAATGGTCAGGTTTTGGTTAAGTTGGTCAAGAAATTGTAACATTAGGAATACAAAAGTAGGTCACCTACAGAATCTTTTATTATTGTAGGATGATTTCCTTCCATTTTATTCGAAATCGTTCTTCTGCTGATATATTTTCTAGAAGGACATGCTTATGATTATGTCAGGGTATTTTGTGTCTCAGTAGAATTGTTTAAAACATATAATAAGTACGCATGCATAAGATGTGCATGACAAAAACTTCTCCAGTTTTCATGCTTCTTCAGTACATATGCCTATGTACCTGAGGTAATTTCAATCCAGTCGCATTTACTAAAACTTCATTTCACTCGAAGGCTCTCATCAACAAGGAAATGTGCATAAGAAAAAAATGTATCTTACCAAATGCACGCAAGGGGAGAGTGACTGGAAGTAACGGGATTTTTCTCGTTCTCCTTCTTCCCTCACAATCTCATACATTTACGAAGTGAACATAAGGGAAGCGTAGCCTTGAACTCGCTTTGTCCATTTCTATCGCACCTTTCTTGAGAATAAAAAGGAAAATGATGCATTTGCTGTCCTTCTTAGGACAAAACGTTTTAAGTTAACAAAAGACTTGGATGGATCGGATAAAAAATATGATGAAATGGAGAATTTTGCATTATGTGCTACCTTAAATCGACCAGTTATGAATGGTGACGCTCAGTTAATTTAAATCACGGAATAATTTCATTAACATATATTGTTAATGTTCTCGTGTTACTGCTCGAAATGCTATATTTCGAAGGTTCATGGTGACATGTAGCTTAATTGAGCATCCGCAAAACCTCCTTTCCTTGGTACATTTACTTACATTAAAATAGAGTACTTATTCATTAGCGCAATATCAAAACGACAAAACAAATGAATAGATTCAAGTGAAACGTACAATAGTACCTCTGTTTGTATGTATTAAATTAAGCAATATCCGAATCAGAATTGCAACTGGTACCTGTACAGACCTGCGTGGCACTTTCTACGCAATTTTGAAACTAGGGCAGTAAGTTCATGGTTATAATGTCAGGGTCTACTTATATTCAAAATATTTGTGACAATTGGAAAACCAGGAAGCTGGAACAAAATGAGGTCGAGGAAAATATAGGAGTTAAAAGCAAAAACATTTTTTCACCTTCCCTTGTTTTTTGTCGACCTGTAAAAGGTACGCAGGTACACAACCAAGAAGCAAACAAAACCTTTCCCTTCCATTATGTCATACACACCATCTTTTTTATATGGAATTCTTACACATATCTTCCAGCATCAATGCATTATGCACTTTATGCATTGTTACTCGAGGCTTCCAGCGATATTTCAATGCATTTGAGCACACCTTGCTTATGCACCCCAGAAATTTTAAGTTTCTAGCCTCCAGGTGCCCTATAAAAAGAGCCTAGGCATCTCTGGAGCCCTTCATTCTTCCTGAAAACGTTGCTCAATCTTCAGTTTTCTTCCAGTGCAAGCTCAGCTTCGAGTAGCTCAAGTGATTCGTTTGAGACTCCATTTCTCCAAAGCATTTCTTTGTCTCTCGCCCAGAGAGCCACTCCACAAAGTTAAAATGGGGAAGTTCCGTTACATTTTCTTAGCGTCAGTGCTCATTGCGGTTGCATTGGCTGCACCCAAAGAGGAATCAGAAAGCACACAAGTGGAAGGGAAGGAAAAGAAAACTTCCAGTGCTGCTGAACGTGCTGTCGATGTAGTAAACGAGGATTGGAGCGCATGGCTGACTAACAATTACGGTGGACTTGCTGTTTCTGGAGTGGCAATTTTGTTGATTGTCGCTGGTCTTGGCTACGGATTTTACCACTTCTACTATGTGCAATATATTGGCAATACTGGATACGTTACGGACAATAACCAGTATGGCCAAGGTCACTCCTACCCTGGATATCAAAACGGTTACAATCAACCAGGGTACTCTGCATACGCTGGAAGGTAACCGAGGAAGGCATACATCAAATCGTCGTATTTGGACACATCTTTCCATTGCCACCACCTCTCCACTTTAGCTGGAATTTGAGCCCATTCGATGGGCTATCCGACTCCGTTAGACAAAGTTACTAATTTACTCTAATTTTATTTTGCTTGTTGTGAATTTCAGGTCCCTTGATAGCCAATGGAACTTTACCAAGGTTTTGGAATACATTGAAATCGCACAGAAGACCTATGAAGGCTTCGACTGGCAAGACCTGAACTGCCAGAAGAGGACCCTTTGTGAGCTTGTCCAGAACAAGCAGGGCGAACAATGGGGAGAAACGGGACGCAAACTGGCCAACTCATATGTCTTTCGGTAAGTTTAACATAATAAAACTTTACAATTTTACAATTTCAAAGTTACTGTAAGCTCTGACTCTGTCTGTTCAACTTGGTATTACAGTGTCATGGATGCCCTTGATGGACTCCCAATCCCCAGAATTATCCAGAGCTACCTGAAGGAGTACAAGGAAGCCATCAGCCAAGGCAAGAACTCTTCCAAGGACTGTGGTCAAGTTTACACCGGTTGCAAGTTCTCCATCAAGGATGTGCTCAACAAGTCTGCGGCCAAGAAGAAAGCTTAAAAAGCTAACAACGCCACCACTTCAATCCAACTTTTCAACTTCAATAGAGAATGAGACAAATGTTGGTAGATTACATTTCGAATTAATGTGAATTTTTTTGGGGTGATTGTGCCAGTTCAATGAAAATATGAGTAGACATAAAAATATATAATACTACTTGGAAGGCTTGTAGCAATGCAATATCGATACGTACTTATCAAATTTAAAAATATTTATCTGTAATTGATATAACTTTAGCAAGTCTTTGTAAGTAAGTATATGTTCCCGCTTGTGACGTATGTAACGCCCGATCTGTATTGATTACATTCAAAAATCATTTTACGACGTATTTGACTCTTTGAACTCCATTTTAATTGGCACGATGTAATCAAGGCTAAAGAATCAAAAGCCTCTGTGCATTTTTATGTATTCTGCCGGATGAGATTATTTAGAATCTTCACCAAGTTGAAGTATGTATGCCGTCGTCGGAGAACCAAGACTATGACTAATTGAATATCAAGTTCATTTTAAAAAACATATTGTTTGTTACAAATCACTTTACCTCGTAATAAGGTAGTTCAAAGTAAGTGTAATTAAACTCGTGTTAGCGATATTATATGACAATAATGTAAATATAATATGAGTACTATAAAAATAAAATTGTACAATGCTCGGTTTTGCGGGTTCCTTGTTCAGGGGAACAGAATGAAGCAAACCATTCACAGAATGATCTACCAAACTTGAACATATTGGATAAAGACTTAAAAAGTAGCTATATAAAATACTCAATTCTTAAGTTTTTTATGATCATTTTTTGCATGAAAATTCTCCATATTTAGAGAGTTTTTTTAGAAGATAAAATACTATGATAAATATTTAATGTTAGCCTTAATTGGATAATATATACAATATTTGCATCAATGCTTTGGAAATTGTAATATTTGTAATAGCTGATCAGGTACAGTTTTTAACCTCGTTTTCGCTGGTGGTGGGATTACATTACTTTATTTATATCTTTCATTTTTGACTAATAAAAAAACTCTTGTAAAAATGTACATGTGTAGTTTATCACATGAACGGAACATATAATATTGATACACATACAACTTATTATAAGTTTGTCATATTCTCATATTATCACGGTTATGTTCGGTGAGAAGTGAGCGAATTGGAACTAACTGCATCGTTTACGCCAATACCGTTTGTTTGTTAAGTATTCTCAGACAAGAACTATGTGTTAATTACTATTTACATGTTACATGCTACAAATATGTTGCACTCAGTCATGAGCGGATTTTACCAGTGTCCCAGTCTCAACTGCATTGAAAGTAGGTCTGTATATTTGACGAAGAAAATAATTATGGAGTAGTAATGACTGATCCCGTAAAGCATATTGGAAATATTACTTATGAAATGCAAAAGGGCCTGTTGAACTGTATTTTGACACGACAGAGTATTTAAGCCGAAGGTTTACATGTTACTCGCCTTTAGTCAACATTTCGTCGCAGGAAAGTATGCTACATTTTACTGAAATGTCTGGTGAAGTGGAATTAAACCTAATTTAAAAGTATTAGAAAAGGAGTTCAAAGTTTAAGAGTGATTTTGTTCCTTCGTGTGTGTGGGAAACAAAATCTTACTAAGATTCCCATTTCAGGTGCTAGCGTCGGATTCGTAAAATGTGAATTTGCTAGTCTTGTTTTAGTGTATCATAATCATAATGGGGTTATTCATTGAACTAGCGCAAAGTTTTCCAACAACGTTACCTGCCAGCTTTGCATGCTGTTGCAGAAAGTTTAAAAGCGAGAAATATGTCATATATGAGGTAGCTGTAAAGATGTTGGTGCTACTACTTCTTTGTGCTGATTTTTCGCTAGCTGCCCAACAAACTAGTCAACGGAGTTCCATATCTGATGGGTCATTAAATTCTTCAGTGGAAACGCAATCAAATAGAGAACTTTCCGAAGGAGGAGAGACTCCAAAGAATCTCAAGGATGGCAACTTGGCTGCATCTCAGAAGACGCTATTCTTTGGTGAGGACACAAACGGAGTTCCGATTGTCACCGGAACTTGGTTTCGTTATGGATCATACACACTTGCATTTTGTATGTTTGGAACGGCATTTCTTACCGCTTGTGCAGCCTCGTCTGTTTACTATGTTTTGTTTGTCGTTACAGAACCTTCCCAACAAAGGTGGGTATCTCACATCCTTCATGACACACACACACTTCGTCCATGCATCTAATTTACAAATTAAGAAAAAAATAACGTAGCGGATTTCCTAAATCGCCGTTCACAGATCCGCAACTTCCGAAAACTGGAATGTTGGAAGAGTACTCAGAGCACTGCAGCTTGCGTATGATACGTACGAGTCATTTGATCCGTATAGTCCTGCTTGCCAACTGAAAACAATTTGTGAAATTCAGGAAAGTGACCATTTTCAGGGATCTATGCTAAAACGTCTTACACATTTTATGATGTAAGCTTACATTTCATAAAGTAGTAGTTTCACATTTACTTTGACAAAATGAACATAGTTAAACATTTTGTACTTTTCTGCTCCCCATCAAGCCACACGGATTTGGTTCGCAAGAAATTAGCAAACGCAGATGGACTACAGGCTGCAGACAGAATTGGAAATGATCCTGCAGAACGATGCAATGACAAATATCCAGATTGCCGTTTTTCTCTCAATAGACTTTATACCAGCTATCTAACAATTTAATTTTAATACAATGTTATTCTCGTTAACTACTGTCAGTGATACTTACAAGCCGGAAAAATAATATTTATGCACCAATTGTAATACACCTCCAGATAGATAGTATTTTTATCCATCTCTGAATGTTTTCAATGCGTATTATATGCCCACAATTACGAAAACAGAAAATGAACAACTGAAGTAGAAATCGATGTCAATTAATCTTGAGCCTAACAGGAACACAGGACTCCAGCATGCAAAGCTTATTTTGCTCAAGCTCACCCCCAAAACTCCACGATTTCCAAAATAAATGCTTCACGATTAATAATTTTTGTTTTATGCAAAACATTACGCATAATAAAATTGACATTATGCGCCAGTGAAGCAATTATATCGATCATTCATATTTTATCTTTTAGCTGCATTGCAAAGAATCATACAGTTCAATTATTAATTTATCCTAAAATTGTCACTCGTTCTGCTATCGATGCGACGAGTAGTTCATATAAGTTTGATAAGGAAAATACTAAAAATATAACAACTAATTTTATGCGCCAGAGTTCATTTACCATTCTTGTTCTTCCTATGATCTTATTGCCTCTAATATTGACAATTTGTTCTACTATAAATTGTGCTCTAGTGCAGCAGAAAGTTGCTATCTCCATATTTGCATGTTGCTGGTCCAATTGTGAATCGTGAATCATAAAGTAGATACTCCATAAAATATTGATTTTCTAAAGGTGCTTGTACTTGAAAAATGTTCCGCATACATTATGACTTTCATTTTCATCTCAAATGTCAACAGTCACAAATCTCATTTTTTTGGCATGATTCCCAAATTGTTTTAGTGGTTACCGCAAACTTCTGCACGCCAAATTCAGTCTTCCTTACACGAATTCTTCCTTCGTTTTTATACATATAAAAGCGGTAGTTCAAGAAATGAAATCGAAGTTGATTGCCATTGCCACTAGCAGAAAAGAATGCCCAGGGGAAACCATCGTAGTATATCCATTGGACTTAAAAATGACCGACTTTTTTTGTCTACCGACTGTGAGAGAGTGAGATGAGACCATGACTAACAATAAGTGATTTTGTATCAAGATAATCGATAACGCAGGATTAATGTTTGTGACTTCATCAAAATGGCAACTGTGTCTACTGAACGGCTTGTGGTGTGGTAAGTGTAGCTGAAACTCACACACAACCTTTTACACCGCACCCGTATTAGCTATAATCATTGATGATCAACTATTCATAACTTTTGTACAGCAACTTCATCTTCGTATATATGGTTTTGAAGATGATACGAATCTACGCACCTAAATACATTCTATACATATAAACTTATATACACAAATATAGCATATGTACATTAACAAGCTCAGTTCTGCATGCATACTACTACGACTGCTGACCTGCTTCTTTAAAGAACATGAACGTGTGGTAGTTGAATATTGGCGAAAGAACAAGAAAGAACCAAACTCCCAAAAAACTCAAAGCAATAACATACTCAAGTCCACCCATACAAAGGTTTTGAGATGGGATGTGATGCTTTTGCAAACGAAGCAAAACAAAACTTTCCAATGTCATGAATGACGGTGTACATATGGTTAATGGTAGTCTGGTAAGAAGCATCATCAGCTACAACTACAAGATCATCTTGCTGATCATCTTTCAAGAAATGAATGAAGAATATAATTTTAATGGGAAGGGGGATCGCTTTGAAATAATGATGAGCATTCAGAATATCAGGAAAGGAATATAAGTTTCAATGAAATACGCAGAGATTATTGCGAAGATAGGATGTATCTGTCACAAAAGGTAACCTGATCTAACGAGGAGTTTTGATATATCCCGTCTGTCTGTGGTCGTTTTCACATTAAATTTAATCTTCGAATCGGAGAATCGTACAGCTGCATGCAGCATAATACTTAATCATTTCTGTTGCGAGAGACGGCTGGATAATGTCTTCTGCGAATACAAAGAAAAACTACACGGCATATCCCACGAATGGGCTTTACGGTATTGTCATTAGCAGGTTGTTGTATCCACACATGATATATGACATTTTGTGTCTGAACGTGAACTGTTCGAATTATACCTTGAAACCACAACGATTTTTTTGAATGGCCAAATGTTCGTTGACACACACGCATGATGTGTGTTCAATGAAAGTGGTTAAACCGGTATAACTGCACGGTTCTTTTTGTCAAATTTTTAAAACTTGGTTCAAAATGCCATCAGTTTGGGGGTGGGTGCACGCAGGTACTAAATAATGTACTCATGTTTTGTACACAAAACCAAAGAACTAGACAATTTATGTCGGCTATTAAAACAGTAAAACCAAACCACGCTAAGCAAAACTCTTGGGTTCTTTGAATCCAGTATGCTTTGTAAATTGTAAATCAGATTGTTGTAGGTCACTTTGAGTTAGTACTAAGGCGCTCTTACATTGTTAGCTGTTGCCAGTTTCTGACTTTGCAACTATGCCCGTAGTCTTCCCTGAAAAGTCTCCGGCCAGGGGCTTTTTTGTCTTATAACTTTGTGGGCATGTTCTTATGCCGTTTAAAATGCTATGAAAGCGAAAAATCGGCTTCAATGAAACGTTTTTCTGGTTGATTAACATAAGCACGGTCATAACTTGAATTATAGTTAGAATTGAATGTGTTATCTATAAATTGCCTATATTACGTTAACTCATGTCTGATCAAGGGGACAATTTGACTCGGACTGAAATTTGACTGATGCGAGCAGTAACCCAGTAAGGATTCAACCTTCTCTTCTCTCCTTCAACAGACCCTTCTACAGAAATGCGCATGTAATCCTAAGTGAATAACAAATCGTGACAAATTGCATTAACCTCTGCAGCATGCGAATGGAATTCTGTTATTGATCATAGCAATTTCACAAGCGAGAATTGCTAGGCTGGGTTGTTACTCTCAAAAGTGGGCTACCTAAGGGCATGACACGAAATAAGACTTGGTCATGATCAGCACTGTTTTTTCGATATGTGTAAAAGTACAATACAGAGTAAGTTAGTCACTCGCAATCTTTGTTAGTGTTTATACTACTTTCCCTCTTAGTTAAAACCAGAATTACCGGTTCATATGTCGTGGTGCTAGCTAATAACGAATAATATCCCATCTTTTCACAGAGCCATTATGATTTTTGCAAAAGCGATGTCATTCACGACGTTGGTTAGTGCTTCGTATTACAGGGTATTTTTACGAAGTTCTAAATGCAATTGTGGTGTGGTGTGCAACATAGATTTCATTCTTCGATCTGCATTTGCATTCCATGCACTTTTACATGTACTTTAATGGCAGTAGCAATTTGCAAAATACATATAACATTACTGCCGCCGCAACGATTTGCTATCCTTCAAATCTTGTTTAATCCAATGTGGCATTACGTTTCATGTCCATAATGAGCACGCAAATTTTTGAATTGTCGAAGTAGATTATATTGAATTGATTTCCCTAGTGCTTTGTGGTAATACGCCGAGCTTCTGATATTGGATATCTGCGTTGAGTAATGATTGAATGTGTTCTCTTTGAATAGATACACGTGTGCACGATTCTATTATGTCAATTCAATCACAAAATTGGCAGGTAATTTTATGCGGATTGACAATTCAATAAAAAGGGTAACATGTAGACCTGAACTTCAACATGAATTGCGAAGATATTAAAGTAGCGTCAAATCGCATATATATGCTTTTTCTTGAATAATCGTTCGACCTCTGAATTTTAACCGAAAATGACAGTATAAATTAACCAGATTTGACAAATGGTCTATCACAATCATCACAAATGTTCAACGCCGGGCCGCAGGGAGCAACTTGTTCAAGGTCTAATGGTGCCAAAACCGAGAGGTATTGCTGGGTACCTAATTGAAACTTATGATTACTCGAATAATTATGATCCCCCGTCTGTAACAATTATTCTTTTGAAGCCTACTTCATTGTTGACGCAAGTGTGCATTTAGCAGGTTATCGCATATTTCACGTTTTCTCACGGTGGATAACATCTCTGACAGTGGCAGGAGTGCGTAGCATCCTCCTCATAAGGAACTGGTAGCCGCTTTTCAAGAAAAAAGTTTTAAGCAAAAATTATGAGTGCGACTTGGCAATTATGATGCGTAAGTTACACTTACTTCATTTGTGAGGACATTGGTATAAATGCACATGCCGCACTTGTGGATAATACATAAATGCATGCTTGTGTGCCTACATACTTATTCACTAAATGGGGGCTTCCCTGAGTTTTTGCCTGTTTCACCGTACAGCTTGACCGAGATAAGGTGAATTATGTTGATTAAGACTGGCAACAGTGGCAGCACTAACCCATTGCACAAAAAATTACACTGAAATTTTTCTGCAGCAACTCAACCCAACACCCAACCAGTAAAATGCATGAAATAGTACTATCACATTTTCACATTACTCATGCTCCTCTCATTTCTGCTGAAAGATTCATATTCGCTTCAAATGGATGAGAGAGAGAGAGAGAGAGAGAGAGAGATGTGAGCATCTTGCTCTTGTTTTGGCCTATTTAATAAAGGAATTCGACTAGCATGGTCACGTAACAATATACTATATACCTATTACAACTGAGGGATCCATTTTTGCATTATTTGCACTTTCAAATCAGATTCCCAGAGCTCATATTTGCAGGATACTTAAACACATTAAATTCACAAATATAAGATTTGATCTTTTCCCCTTCAAAAAGAAAGCATATAACTACCATCCTGCCAGTCAAATGCCAAACTGTAACACCAAACAAATGTGGAAAATGTTTTGTTTTTGAGCTTAATTGTAGGTATACTTCCGACAGGTTTGTGCCCGCATTTGTGTGGTGATCCAGATTTCCACCTTTTTGTGTCACTAATATAGGTTTTCCTTTCATGGTTTTACATAACGCTTGTTGAGGTCTGCAACCTGTTAACAATGGAACACATTGTGATTCAAAATGCAGCTTTGTTTTTACAAAAATTTGTTGAACAGGTGCAATTTAATTAATGCACGTATTGTTACAAACAAAGTGACTATACATAAGTAATGCACTTGTGTGCGCATAATATTATCTTCCTCGCCTGTAAAGATAAAGATACGAAACCACGTCTGAGAAAAGAGTGTAGACGTTTGTATATCATTATGTAAAGCCCGCAACAAAGTAATGTTTTATGCTGAAAAGTCAGAAAATGTTAATTCATTTCACGTTAACCTACAATTTTATGCATATATTTAATTTGATGTTATTAAGTTTTCGTATAGAGGACATCATATGGCCAAACATCTGAACAAAATGATTTTTACAAAACATGTAAAAAAAGTATACGGCACGCTCAATACTTCGGACACTTTGAAAGGAGGAAGATGGGGGAGTTACAAGTATCATTTTAATATTCTCGCTGATTATTATCGGTCAGATTGTATGGGTTACAGAGCAGCATATTTCCCAGTTCACGCACATAAAGAACATTGTGTGCATTCATTTTTTACGAGTCTCAGAATCCCTCAGTCCGTCCCATGTGCCACGACAAATCGGCAAAAGTCGTTTGAACCAAGGTGTGGTATTTAGACATTCAAATCTGATCATAATCAGAATGGCTTTTGCCAATGTAATTGTGTATTCATACGAGCGCAACTATATAAAGTTGGACACCCAAAGACTTCTTCTCTATCCGAACGAAATTAAGAGGAAAGACAATGAGGAAAATCTGTCATGCGAGCAAGCTATTGGTTATTACATGCGTTCGCCATGCTTCATTGATATGCAAGATTCATTGTCAGTATAAAACCTAGTTTATAAACGCCACAGGCAGCTATACAGAAAACTCATGTGATGTGTGTGCATTGTAATATTACCATTTTACTCCATATAAAGTTTGCTACATTTGTTCAAGCGCAATTTGCCTTTTTCGCTTGCACAAAACCGCTCTAGAGCAAAAAAAAAGGATTAAGGATTCAAATGTTGATCTTACACCGGTGGAAATGTCCACTCCCCACAATAAACGCTTTTCTCTCGCAGATAAAAATCAGTACTTCCTACCACCACCAAGTGTACAACATTGAAATTATTAACATCGCATCAACAACGTCATCATTATATGAATACTCAGTTCATGAATTTGTACACAATCCGCATATCGTCCGCCGTCTCTGGTCACTTTGGTTTTAAGGGAACCCTTATCAAGTTTATAGGGAGCATTCAGAGCATAATTTGCACACGCAAAGCGTAGTTTTACTCTTCAAACTAGAATTTCGTTACTTGTTGCCCAAAGCATGCGAGCTTGTGCATACAACAATAATGAATGAGAAAGAAAGAATCACAGCATACGCAAATGTCCGAATGTATGTACGTATGAAATTTTCTTCATAAGAGTGAAAATGCATGCTCATTGTTTGCTTCAGTTCGCAAACAATATATAAATACTATATACCAGTCAACATTTGATATCTGTCTAACTTCAGGTTTGAGACTACCTGCATGCAAAAAAGATGTTTTCGTCTGTAGGTACATACATATGTGGGTACTCGCATGGTATACACCACTTCTGCACACGAGTCTCAATGGACACAACCTATTTCACACACTTGCAATCCTAGTGTATATTACTTGCATTCATCGGCTCCCTTACTCATTCTGTGAAATTTTTAAAAAACTCTCTGTGTATGCTCGCATGTATATGTAAAATGAAGGCAAAGGGCTCACTGTTCCTTCTCTCTCTCTCTCTCTCTCTCTCTCTCTCTGCTATAATGCAACAATGTGCATAAATGCTTGCAATGCCAATGCCAAGCGACTTCAACTCGCCACATGAGAAATGCACACTTGCCATTGAAAGTTTGCTCATTTTCCTTTATCATTGTTGCAGTGCCTTGTGTCTGAACTTGCATTGCTTTTATATATCTGACTTGTTTTATTATTCGCGAAATAACACATATGCACTTTATTACCAGTTAAAATGTGGTTCTCATCGTGTTCATCAAAGATTTCGATAGAGAAGCACCTGCGCACTCATCATTGTAGTAAAACGTGTACGCTCGCTGTAGTCAAATTGTTGTGATGATTATTCCCCATGGCATGACAAAGTCAGTGTGGGTAATGAAGCTGTCGAGAATTGCTCTTTCCGTTCTGTGAATTCATTTCGATTTTTTTTCAAGACAGTGACAGTGGAAAAATCAGCATGTAGTAGATGCAGAGAGCACATGGCTAAAGTGAATATCACGAAACTTCACACCAGTGCCAACAGTTCAACAAATGGGACTCCATTTCCTGTAAGTCATGCAAACTAAGCCGAATCGGTTTCGCCTCGCAATGGAAGGTGCATAATTCAAGTGCAAGTGAAATCAGGAAGTTTGCACTTAGTTTTGAGTGTCACGCTGGAATTTTCCAACTGCATTTAGCAAGCTATATGTGAATTGGATATTTGCGGAATTTGAAAGAAAGTTGACAAGGATGTCCTGAATACTTTAGGACAACTTGAAGGAATAATATTATTGTTTTTGTGTCTGTCTTAAGTTCTAACGATGGCTTCGGATTTTTGTGATACGTGCCATTCTGCATCAACGAGTGAAGTAAACTATGTGGCGAATGTGAAGGAAAGTGACGTTATTGCGAGAAATTAGTGAATTGGTTATTTCATCTGGTTAAATATTTGTGTTACCGACTATTGGATCAAATTTAAACGGTAATTTCACCCCAAAAAAATTATAGACTTGAGAACAAATATAATTAATAAGAAGCGTTGTAAATAAAAAGGAACATTGTTCATTTCATGAGGTAGAACCTCTTCTTGAAAGAAGATTGCATGCATTCCACCTTGTTACAATTGTCGTTGTAAGAGAAAGAAAGTGAGAAAATACAAAATATATCAGATTGTGGAGAACATGTTTTGTAGCGTTTTGCAACAAGAGAAGAGCCTTTAAATGTTAATGAGTTATGTTATTGTCAAAACGTGATATATAGCTCGAAAAATTTTCGTCGTAGATCGTCAATTTTCTCGAGAAACTATAATGTAGTAGCACATTAAAGTTTTGTTGTGCATCTTAATTGTTTGCGTACGTGGGGGAAGTATAGCATATCAATCCCAACTTGAAGTGCAGCGCAGCGATGAACACCTTTATTTTGCAGGGAAAAAGTTGTGTAGCACAAATTTAGGGCTCATCGCTCGATTTCGTTTTCAGGTTATCAAGATGAGTTGAGTTACAACTCTCTCACAACGCTATTATTATTACTCTTTCTTGTTACACGATTAGTAGGTCTGATGATTGAAATTATTATAGATTTTTTCAAACTCTATCATTATTTCCCATTTGAGTAGTCTGCTGAAAAGCATATTAACAAGGGAAAGAAAAAATGTAAACAACTGCTGGCAACTATACTCATATTATGTTTGCATGTTTGTATATATGCTTTCTACAAGAATTCGAATAGTCTTCATTTTTGGTGAAAAGATGTACTCTACCAGTGTGCTATTGTATATTGATGCAATTAGTAGTGCAAAGAATTATTATTTGTAGTGTACAGAAGTTGCATTCAAGCTATAGGGCGTTCTTCATCATGCCGCTTTTAGCAATCGCTGGCAAATTAAAATACACACAAAGCTCTGCACGGACTGATGCATTATACTCCAATGAAAAAATGTATTTTTCTTATCTTTTTATTATACCTAAGGGCTTCGTTGGTGAACTTAAGGACTCAAAGCGAGAAGGATTAAAAACCAAATATTTTAAGCCTGATTTAAAACTTTGTATTTTTCATTATTCATTATTTCATATTGCAGCAATCTTCATGAAATACTTCTTTTTCTTAAAAGTGAGTAAGTATGTACCTACGCACTGCAAGCCACGATGATCGCTATATACATATAAAGGCATCATGCGTCAATCTGATTCTCTCGGGCACCAAATGAGTTAGTTTAGCATCAATATTTGTGTGCCGGTTCTGGCAAGATCCTCTGGATTTCTTGTTAAGATTACTTTCAAAACCCTTGCCAAATTGAGCAATAAAATCTACAATCACGACCTTGCCAAACGATTACTCGGTGAAAAAAAGGATGGTAAACGCTTGATTGTTACAATTAATTTTTAGAAATCTTCGATAAAAACAAACTTATTATATATCTTATATTTTAGGGGGGAAATATTGCGAGATTACAACCATTTCCCGTGTGGCAGTATTTAAGCTAGGGTTTACAAGTTGATTATCTCTACAATATTTTTTTTGTTAGTCACCTATCGAAGAGAGATTGCACGGTATTATGAATTCATGCGTAGTCTGACAGTCTGACCTGTTGCTGCTGCAGACGTTTGACAACTTTCTACTTCTGTCTGATGTATGTTCAAATGCAGCATTACTACAGAGAAAATGACGTCTCCTTCAGTTTTCCTTTTCATTTTGGGTGTAATGAATACTATAGTGTAGATGTATATGTGTGTGTGTTCATTCAGCGCATTCGTATAAAATCTTTGGTAGAAAACATTTCCTTCCACACAAAAAAAGGATGAAGGTGCTTTACCATCAATTGCAAAAATTCAAGTTTTTCACGCTGCAAAATAGTTAATGAAAATGAATGCCAAAACAGTGCACACGCAGCACGATAGGCGATGCACCCAAGAGCTGAAGCATATAGCGTACTGCGAAGTGTGAATCATTTGCCATTAGTGGGGATGCTGATGATGATTAGAGGATCACTCCTCGATTAACTACGTAGCATTGGGACTCGCATCAGCAATCAAAATTGTACGTACGTAAAAGGGGAAAATATATATTATGGATGATACATATAAAGAGCTCATTGACTTATTGAGTTGATGCTGTTGTCCCTCAAGGGAAGATCTACCAGAAAAGTATATTTTTGCTAATTTTCACAATTTTTTTGCACAACTCAAAATCCAAAATCATCACCTTATATCAGTATATATATACAAATGCAAAAATGTATACTTGGCGGCGACAACAAAATCGGACAAAAGTCAAGGAAAGGCCGAACTACTACATAAATTCAAATCATTTTGACAATCAAAACTGTGGGAACCCTATGATTCCGAGAATCTCATTAAATTCCTCAAAGTGTTACAATCTACACAGAAGTACGAGTTTTTAAACAATGATTCGTAACACTTTCCATTGTTGACCATTTTGCAACGACTGGGATTTAACCGGCTTCTGCTGCGGCACTGGTTCTCAATGACAATAATATGAAACTGGTACTCTGCAAAATGAAAACTCAGAGGGAAATGTTGGGTAATCTTCAAAAATGCTGAATATGACACCCACTACTCATAAATACTCGGACTTGACAATTAAGTAGGTACTCCATTCTTCTACAAGCACCAGACCATACATAATTATCAAAGTAAAAAATTTTAAATGTCATCTCACAAAACTTGGTTAAGAACAATGGCAGAGCTGTAATGCAATCTCGTATTTCCTCGTCCATTATCACGAAGAGTACATGAGCACGTCTAATGGGACGAGGAAGATGAGTCTGGGCGATAAATATAGGATTTGTAGAGGAAAGAGAAAGGTATAATTAATTACGAATATAATTTAGCAGCCATTCAAATTTTTGCGATTTTGAGAGTATAACGATGAAATTCTAGTTCCTTTGTAAAAACCACTCACTCAGCACACACCTTTTTACTCATCAATCAATTAAATGCATTCTCTCCATGCTCATGTAAAAAAAATTTAAGAATTCACTTCATACATGAGCATGAAGTATTTAACATAGTTGTGTAAATAAAGAGTAATAAATCTTTCGTTCTTCAAGATTAGTCACGTGAAACATTCTATAGAATTTAGCATACGCTACAAAATAAATTGAAACATGAAAACTGATGCATTCTATATTTAGCCACAATCCGGATCTGTCTCGTATTTATTGTAGCTCCTATTCCGACAAAGATATCTACACATAAATCAAAATGATCGACTGGTGCATAACCTACGTACACGAGTGTTTCCGTAAAGGTCTGTCTAGCCTGACGCAAATATTGTTCTCATTCTTTCCATCGGTATTACCTGAAAGCTAAAACGTATCTTCACATTTTTCGTTCATGGCTAAGGTATTTCTCAGTTCCCTGGTCGCATACAATAATTGCTTTACACTTCATAAGCTAATAAAGCATTTCATTTTGTAGGAGGAGGACTCTGAAAAAGTGATAGCGAAATAAATTAAGCGTTGAAATTGCTGAAAGAAAATAAGCGTGTGAGTAATGCTACTTCCTCGCTTGGCAAAAAGTTCTCCCGTCTTTCCCTTGCACACAACGTCAACCAAACCATATTATTAGACGTTATGTACAATAGGGCTATATCATGTGTGAACATGAAGGCTGTATATTTTTTCCTCTCGTAATAAGAATAACCTACTAACCAAGAAAGTGGTCAGGGAAAATTTTCCGTCAGCACCATAAACCCAGTGCATGCAAGCTCTAAGAAAAGGGTAGGAAGTGCGAGTGAAATATAGTCGGTATAATCTCTAGATCATTCATGCACCAACTAGCTAACCAACAAATTCTTATTGTGGCTTCATTCAGTTTGATATAGGTTCAAGCTCATATATCTAAGTACTTCGCATTTCGTATTTATTCCTACAGATTTTAAATACTTCACTCTAGCACATAGATACTCTGGAGTAATTGTTTAATCATATTCGTTAAGATTGAATATCAAGAAATTACTTTCTTTGGATTGTGCCCAGTGCCCTGAATCTATTTCTCGGGTTAAGGGATACATCTTGATGTTAATGTAGTAATGGTACAAGTACTTCTACCGGAGACGAGCTTACAATAATTATCATTACTAACCTGCTTACATCATTCGAGTTGAGAGATGCAATGAATGTAGTAATGAGATAATGAGTATATATGTATGCTATCAATAGTGATAGTCGATAGGAAAATATAGACTGTCACATAAAGCAGGAAACTTCCTATAGCTCGTTTCCGTGAACGTGAGAAATATTACTTGTTTCACATCCTTCTAAAACATTTTATTTTCGTTATTTAACTAAAAATAGCTAATGTAACAACATAGTGAACTGACTGCATTATAATGAGAGTTGGAAGCTTGGAAGTCGCTCGGCGTCTGCAATTGTCTGCATACATGTACGTTTAGTATGTGGGAGACTAGGTCACGTTCGCTTGCATATCTCACTACCATCGTAGATTTTCATTTAAAAGTCAATCCGTGCATTTTTAAATGACTTTGTGAAGTTCAGTGGCACTATAAAGAAGAAGAATACGTTAGTTAGACATGAACAAAGGAAGCATATTTGGCACAATTGCATACACAATACACATCGGTAGCAGAAATGAGTCATTGTCATCCAAATAGCCTACAAGGAGCGTGCATAGAACAAATTCTCCCTTCAGCACTTCATGGGTATTGGCAATTATGGGCATTGGCTGGTAGTATTTCTTCGATTGAAAATGTGTCGTAAATATATCGTGAGTCATTGACTTTGCTAATAATTTGTTAGAGCTCTAATCTCCTCCGAATCACTATTCACTCTCAAATTACCTACTCCCGAGCCAAAATTTAAGAGCCGGACATCCGCACTAGGGCAGATCTAAGAAGATTGCTTTGACATATCTCTGATGTACATTGAGTCAATGTTATAAAATAAAGTCTACAGAAATGCGGCTGTAATTGTAATTTTTGTGCCCTGAGTATTTTCAGGTACGCTAAAAACTGCTACTGGCGAAATGATAGTTCTAGCTTGGTTTCACAGTTTACCTCACATTACATTACACGCAATTACCTTCTCAAATGTGTAAAGCACACATATTATATTCAGTCATTTATCACATCATAACTGTTGCGTACATTACAAATTATACATGCGCACGTGGACATGTAGACTTTTTCCTGGTAAATATCATTTCAAGAGAGAATTGACAATCTGCATTTGTGGTAAAACCACTAGCTAGATTGCTTCTTTTCCATAAAGTTCCCAGTGACTCGAAGACGAGAAATGTCACGAGCCAAAATAATTGGTTTGGCTGTGCTATTCTAGTACTGAATGAATTTAAAGTAAGCCACTTATGTCCTGATAGAATATTGTCATTTTATGGGCATATACTTGAAATGTGGTGTGCTAATTTTCCCTGTGTGTATACACAATGGCAATACCAATCCCCGTTAGGCGTTCGAAGATTTTTTGTCCGATGTGACTTGTGCTCGGAGCGTGCTTTACATATATATATACTATACTTTTGTTATTTCTTTGAATAGTCCAAGTATATATGGCAAATACTAACAAACAAAATGACTTCAGACTTTACAACCCTCTTTCTTATTGTCTAACCGTAGGTGGAATCAAACTGCGAAAGTAATCGTTTCGCTTATATTGACGTCCATTGGCATCTCGTAAAGACGAAAAATTGCTGGCTCATCAAATCCTCGTATATCCTGATCATCTCTAACGGATGGAGAAACTATGACGCAGCTGACGCACGTACTCGAGAGCTCTCTTGAATTTGTAATGTAGTAATCTTTATAATCGGGAGATAAAAACCTGGGACGAGAAATTGACTGCAATTAAATTGAAATCGTTTGCCAAAGCCATGGGAAGCAATAAGAAGAGACTGATCCAGACAGATGCCACGCTATTCAAGACAATGAGACTTTCCACATGTCTGAGTCTCGCATCATCAAAATGTGAGCAACCACACGTCTTCTCCTCAGACCGAGGAAACCACTGGCAGGAGATGGGAGTCAAGATGAAAAATGACAAAAATAGATGGTGGACCGCTGGCGAGTCTCCCATCGGGACTATCGCCGACCACAGAATGACCAATAACAATAGAATACGGAGGAGCAGTGCATGGCACAAGCTCGCAGTTATTCTCCCTTTAGTTATTATAGCTCACTTAACTGTAGTAAACGGCTACCCAGAGCCGACACCTGTGCGCGTGTCTCATTCATACACGAAAACAGTTAGTAGCAATAATTCCTCGTCGTCGTCACTATCACAAACCACGCTCCGATCGACAACGAAGACGACACCGTTTCTTGCGTCAGATGCAATTATCAATCCGACGTTTTCATCGCCATTAGAAGTCAGCAATAAAAATACGAATATCGCCAATGCAAATAGCTTCGAATCACGATCTGGGAGTGGTGTCGCTAGAGCCAGTCGTAAAGAATTTACAACGTCAATAGACAGACCGTTTTATACGAAAATTACTCACGATGATGCCGTGCCCAAGCCTTCTTATTACAACAGAGGGAAAATGCCCACGAAAAAGCCGAAGAAGAAAAAGAATTCATCATCAAAGTACTCAAAGTTTTCCACAACAGAGAGAATAAGTTTCTCCGACGAGGAAGATGACTACGGCTTCATGCCGCAGACCACGGAGAAGGCCTACCACCATCCTCCGAAATTGAGTCTGGAGCCTTTCTTTAATTTTCTCACGAGCCTCGCCACAGCCTCCAGAGAAGTTATGAGCAAGGAGCATCAGCAGCAGCAGAAACAACCAGAGCCAATAACTTTTAGCAGTAGCAATAATAACAACAAGTACTCTCCCAGCTACGAAACCATAAATCAGTCAATGAGAGAAGGTGCCAAAAAGTCCAAGAAAGGTAAGAAAGGGAAAGGAAAGAAGGGAGGGAAGGGTCACAAGGCAAGTAAAAAAGAGAAGGGGAGCAAACGGCAACGAGTCAAAAGTAGCGACGAGGAGGACGATGATGAGCTCACATCCGAGGGACCGGTCCCAATTCCTCTCCCAAACCCAATTATTGATTCTGTTGAGAATGAGGAAAGTGATAGCCCACCTGTGGATACGGGAAGCCCCGGAGGGCTACACATTTTAGATGTGCTACGAACCCCAATGATTCCTGATTATGAGTCACCTCCACCAAGAGCTGAAGCATTGATAGCATCGGAACACAAAGAGAGCAATGTTGTTAGCTTAACCAAGCAAAATACTTCCTTGTCGTACTCCAGCAATCCTCCATCTGCGAGAGCAAATCTGAATCTGAATAAGGGTCAAGGCTACCACCTTTCATTCGACAATTATGATGCTACAACAGGGACAAACACGAGCAGTGGAAGTGGAGCTAATAAGCAACGAGACAAACAACGAGGTGAACGTGATCCGATCGAGACATTCCAAGGACACAATGGTGAGCTACAAGCTCAAGAAAGCATCCATCATGCAGCACAAGCCTTTCCAAATTCATACGGATTGAAGAATAACGTGGGAGGTGGTGGCGGTAGTGGGGGGACGGCAACCTCCCTCCAGTATCAGGAGCAGCAGCACACAAGTAGTGACATTTCCCCTGCCAGCTCCCAGCAACAGCAGCCAAGTACGCAAGCAAAATCCTCAGAATTTACCAAGCCCCAGACTGATATTTTTGGACAAGCTCTTCCACAGGATGATATCATTTCAAAATATCCCTCAACATTTGTGTATCGACCTCATGCGCCAGGGCCACCTCTTCCACCAGGTTCACGACCGTTTCTGAGTCAACCACCTCTTGGAATGCCTCCTTCTAAGATGTTTGGCCCACCATCAGCCCAGTCGTCTAGTCGTCCACCGCCATTCAGAATGAATAAGTTGCGTCCAAACTTGCACAGTTACTATGATCCTAATTATCATAATTATGCTGCGCCAGGAGAAAGTATTATGGGTAGTGATATGTTTGGCATTCGGCATGCTTTCGGCCCTCCACATTTTCGGCCACAACATCCTCCTCGACACCAATTCCCACCATTAGCATCACCCCCTCGTTATAACGGAAATGGAAATAGGCCAGGTTTCATGATGCCACCTCATCATGCCTCGCATGGAAGTCACTACGTAGGACACACATTTCCCAATGCAGCCTCCTCGCCATCAAGAGAACCTTCTCTAACGAAACCGTTTGACCATGGTGGAATCGTCACTGCCACCAGCGGTATCAGCAACGACTACCAACTAGACTCACCTGGCTCTTCAGGTGGAAGTAATGCTAACGGAGATCCCTTTGTCACTTCTCAAGATATTATCACGGGTGGTTCGAATGTAGGCTCAAGCTCAAACGACAATATTGATCACTACAGTGCGTCAGAAATCGATGAAAACTCCTTGACCACAGGACCAACCGCTGCCGAAAATAGCGAGACGAAGAAAGTGGGAATAATGGAGTCTTTCGATGGTTTCTACAAGGAATACAAGATCCTCACCTGGGTTGCCGTGTTTTTCGCCACATCTCTTTCGCTCTTAAGTTTACTTGTGTACCTCTACATTAATAATCCGCCTACGGAGGTTGTTCAAGCAAGAGAAATGTTTTCATGGGATTATCTCCTCAAAAATCCTCAGCTTGTCAAGTTTCTTTCAAGTATTGTAGAAACGGGATTTGGGAGGAGATCGGATTTCATTTCACAACCTGATTATTTAAAACCTTATGGGAAAGGGTTTGGGACAAAGTCGGGCCGACAGAAACGGAAACAAACCCGTACTCAACAAGAAAAGGACAACTTTGTTCGAAGGAGAACAAAGATTACGAGAATAAATCAGAGTTCCGCAACTGACACAAATGACAAACTTACAATTAATCAATAAAACTTTTCCTCGGTTATACAAAAAATCGACAACTGCGTGTATACCATGAATATTGCAAAATGGTTAATTAAAGCCTATTATGTGAATCTCCGCTTCGCGTGGGTAGCATATGATATTAGACATGAACTTTTTCATAAGTGTGCTAGAGATTTATACTATTTTTTTTACAAGAAGTGAGCTTTTGAATCTTTATTTATTATATTTTATTGATGAACAGCTTTAGCTGCTGTGATTTTCCATGTGTCATGAAACGTATTTTGTATTATAGTTGATTCATGTGTATTTTTGTATGCAAAACGAACACCCCGACGCAAAGACATGATTGTTTCAGGCTGTACTTTTCTTTCGATTCCAGTCGCCTCTACAAAAAGTTATATATTTGTTTTACGTATGTATATCGTGTCTCCTACTAAAAACCTGTGTAAGCTTAAGCTAACTTTTAATACTTTGTATAATTTCATGGAAAGGATTATGAGTTTTCATATAATTCTTTAATTGTGTACATATATTGTTTGTTATATGCAATTCATCCACTTTTCCGAAGGATGATCACTTGAAAGACTTTTTTTATTAAACAATAAGGGTGCGTACTTATTACTTGTCTAATTTGTGCTCGTTTTACAAAATGTGTATGCGTTTGTTGTTCCGTAGTTTAAGTTCAGCGTATAAAATGATTTCAATAAAAACAATCATGAACTCTATTCAATTTTATTCATAAAAATTAAAGCATAAAAACCGTTTACAGGTTCAGTCAGATCCACAACTCCATTACATCTTTACACTTTAGAGCATATTCTTAATGCCATCTCTCAAACCTGTTATCACAGGAGCACAAAACTTCTCGAACACACGAGCTTATTTGATATTCCGACTGTACTTCAAGTAATACCTACGGATTCAGAGCAGCACCACCAGACATACCTGGATTCATCATAGCTTTGGCATCCTTCCAGACGGTATTTCAGAATAGAACGGCACCCAAATACATGTGCATATAAAAACATATATATCCTCTTCCAAGTCTGATCAACAAAAACAAGCTTTCTTTTATTGCGTCGCATCACAGATCAACCATCTGATTTCAAATCGGGAGATGATAAGAATGTTTGCATATACCAGCCCGTATGATGTATGAACTCACGACATTTGGAATTCTCGCTACAATGTTGTTTACCTCGAAAGTGAATCTCGGCGATATTTTGCTAATATTTCCCAGAGTAATATAGCGAGCATAATTATTTGGAAAATGGGAGAAATTACTCCTACTTGGCTGTCAGCTCAAAAGCTAGTGGATTTGATAGAGCCTTGTGATATAATCGAGATTCGGTATGAGAAAGCGAAGCCTCATCCGAAGTCGCATTTCATATTTAACATCCGGAAAGGCTGGTGTGTGAACGTGATTCCAGCGGCCGAGTGTGCCGCTATAAGGGCTAATAATCTCTTCCCTTCTGGTGATGACGGCGTCTGCTTTCAAGGATTCAAAGATGCTGTAGACCTCATCAGCCTTGCGGGCAGAAACCTCTGTCGGATCAATAACTTGGACGAAATGGCCAAGACGCATAACTTAACCCCTCGCAGTCGAAAAGATGCACTTCAGATAGCGAGAGAGGGACTGGCGGAAAGCGCAGTCATTGCAGCAATTAAAAGTAAAATCCCTGGGGACCCCTCCTCCAGTCAAGACATATCGCAACAGTTTTGCCTCTACTGGAAATTTAATGGAGCTGCCAAAGATGCAGATGGATGCGCCAAGTTTTTAGACAAGGTGTATAATAAGGAACAAATTCCTATTATCATTTTTTACTTTCCCATTAAATATTGTAGTTAATATTCATTGTCCCTGATTCCATGCGTGAGGTTCTCTATACTCATCCCGATAATAATGTTTTTCCAGACTATAGCCGTGTGCGGTCTTGTGCTTGTTCTGCTCGCAGCCGTTGTCGCGACCACTTTGAGCATGTGAATAACCGTTGTCGACTATTCTTAGATATTATATACGTTTTGAATATTTGAACATATATTATTGCCTTCTTTATACGTGTACAATCCATCTTACTGTTGCAGTAATAAAAACTTGGTAGGATTTCTCTTCTCCTCATTACAAGCAACGCTATATATTATACGGTGAAACTGATCTTCCAGTAACAGCATCCGCATGATGGTATGGTACTTTATGTATATACATGTATACCGCACGGAGTAAGCATATAACTCAGGTTGAAAGAACTCCAGAACGACTACAAGGACTTTCCCCCCGATCAACATTTTAGCATCATCGCGAAAAACACTGCCAGCGTACGTTGCACACTGCGTTTTGGAAATACGTTATGAAAGTAGGACGAAACGACATATCGATCCTATCAAAGCGAAGAGAGGAAGCTTCCAGAGATGTGGCTATCTTTCTCGGCCTATATAACAATAGCAAAAGACGGAGAAATGGAAAGGGAAGGTGGCATAGTGTTATGTGCCTTAAAAAAGGAACAAGGACAAATAAGTTACTGCATCATACACAAGTCACGCTGCTTGTCAGTATGTTGAACAATTCAATTCTCCTTTCTCATCCTGTAAACGCGTGTTCTCCAATAGATCTTATATGCTTGAGTTTTTGTCCAAAACTCCGAGAATGGACCAGAGGGCACACGTAAAAAAAACTTCGTCTTTGTTACACGCTTCTGTACTCATAACGTTTGGTAAGCGTCTTCGCGAAAAAGCAAAAGAGCACAATTCGCAATGTTCAACTTTCACCATCGACGTCATTCAATTCGCAAATTTTTCGGGAAACATCGTGACTCATATACTGTGCTTTCACTCCACCCATTTGCAGGATGAATCAGTGGCATGGCTCATCAGAAAGGCATTGGTTTGTCCAAGTGCCATATTGCGCTGGAACAAACGCTGTTCCGAGCTGAGTCGCTATAAACTCTAGCCTGAGTCACATTTAAGTACACTCATCTACGCTTCACGGGAATTTCCGAAGCGTAGTTCCACTGTGTAGCCCCACTTTCTCCACTATTTAATATCACGCTTGTAGCTCGAGGAACGCAGTTTGAGCTTACCTTCCTGAAGATCAACATCATTGGCTCTTCTTCGCTTCAGTTACATACTTTCACTTTCGTTTCGTAAAATTTGTAAAATAAAAGTGCAGTTTCCTTCAGTTAACTTATATATGTCATTTGACTTTGCTCAAACTCAAAAATTCGGCCCGTGTCAAAATCAAAATTTTTTGCAAACTAGTTCATGATTTTTCATATCCCTTTGTGATTGGCATTGTTTTCAAAATTGATAACGCAGAGATTTTTCTTGCGTTTTTCAGTTGTGTAACTAGTTACGATTTGAAATTTGGTTTTCTGTAGGAAATTTAGTTAAAATCCAACAGTTAATGGAAAACCACTTTTTCAATTTTATCTTAACACGTCTTCCTTTTTGCGGTTCATCAAATTTCATCAAAAAATAACAAAGTAGACATCTTCAGTAAATTTAGTGAGAAATTTCTCTAGTCAATAAACATTTTGTGTCTTTTAACGAAAAAAATCTCAAAATTCAGTTTGCATGTCGGATCGGTTCAACGTTTATGTAGATGGTAGTGTTGTGAACTTTGACCATCTTCGCTATGCAATAATAGTTAAGAACACACAGTTAGTTTTGTTCAGTTCCAAAATTGGCTAAACAACGGTTTTGTGTTGAGAAAACGAAATTGGATTTTTCTTGGTTTACCAACGCACATTCCATATCCCCTTGCACAACAAAACAATTCCTTCGGGAGTGTGGGCTTTGGTTCACGTGTTTCCCTTCTCATGTGGATTTTTGGACATAATATACGCATTACGTTGCTTGACGAGCTTCAATCACCATCTTGAGGTAATACATACTTGAAGTACAACATAAAGGATTATAATGTGGATGGGTTCCTTTCTATATATATTTCTTTGCATGGAAATCGCAATTTATTGATTAATATTTCCTAAACACGCAATAGGACGCGACGAACTCTTTGTCGATGGTGGCCAACAGCAAGAACACACACTTGTTGGCTATTTGGTGACAACACCGAGTTTGATGAACGACAAAGTGACCTTATACCAAATCCATATTTTAATGTGCCTGGAGAGCACCTGGACCAGAGCAAATCAAGTTGTTGGGAAAGGGTCCAAAACCCTAACTTGAACAACTTGTCTCCTTCCGGAACTTCGCCAAAAAAAGTGCAAGGGCATCGTACATAATAATTCGTCCTACGTATATCATTCCGTCATCGTCAAGAATAAAAAAAACGTAGTCATTTTGGAAAGTCAAATCCGTCTTTCAGAGTTGTAGGAACCTGCCTTCATTCAAATCGTCATACTTTTCAGCTTAGCCCGAGACAGAACTGGTTAGTGCTTGTCCACTTTCGTCTATGCATAGTATTAGCAGTGATGACTTCCACCATCAGACCAGTCTCCTTTTTTAGAAAAATTACATGAGTGCGGAATTCTTTCAGCTTCTCATTCATAATTAAAAGGTTTGATTGGTTTCACTAATCCGCACATGAAGGAATTATTGGAAACGAGACTCTTAATATTATATGTTTTATCATTATTCAGGGACTGGCAGCCGCTTCACCGTCGTTGTCAATAAGGCGATGAGGATCAACTCAACATCATCAGCACGCGTCTGGGTAACCACTCAAGAGTCCAAACGTCATCCGCGACAGTGCACCATGACAAGGCGGGCGTCTCAACATCAACGACGTCAGAACGTGAAACGGCAAGCATCTCAAAATTTACAAATCAACTCCAGCAGTATCCATACCGCTTGTTCAAATTAACTCATTCCTTATATATTCCCATTCAATTAGCTTCCCTTGTCCATTTTTCTCATATCGTAGTAGCCGCTTTTGCCCTATTAGTTTTCCACATAATATTCCATATTAATCATCCCACACGAAGTTTAAATTCTTCCAGTAAAATCGTCTTCCGTCAATTACACATAAAAATACAATGCGTAAAATATATATTTTCAATAACAATCGGCTCTTGCTCACAGTGCTTCCCTTACAATTTTTTACATTAAATATTTTCTCCTAGTTTACTTCCAGTGACCAATTAGTCAATAACATAAACTTTTGAATTCATATTTCAAAAAAAATATAAAAAACAAAAAAAAATATCCCCGTAGATTTTTGCCGTTCCTTACATATGAATGTTATCCAAAAAATAAGAAATTGACCCTACCTCGTCCCCTTGTTAGGATGTTAAGCAAAGGTATGTGGAATGGAGACTGTGAGGACATTTCCGTCTGAAAACTTTCGTCGGAAGGAGTCCAGACAGAAGTATCTAACAGGTCTTTGATTGTTGACATAGATCTTTCCTCAGTTACAGATTCCAATCATCGCACAATCTTAATATTACTGCTGTACTTCTCGAGTGGACACAGTGCAAAAATCGCATCTAAGCTTAGATGACGTGTCACGTTTAAGTGTAAGTGTGTGTATGGAAGTAGTATTAGGAACAACTGGAAAACGCACAGTTTCTTTCTGATTGGCAGTTCCTTGCCTTACGTTTACACTACAGTACATATACTATCGATGAGTTTATGATTTCCCTTGATAAGATCCTTCTTACCTATCATTTCCATCATTCCATACAACTCTTGTGTGAAAATTTATCAAAATTTTTGTAAGGCATAGGAAAATAACTGCATAACCGCACAAAACGTTTGAAATTATGTTTAAAATCATTTTTACTTTTCCTAATATAAGTTATCGTTATGAAGTTCGAAAAATCGGTTTAAACATCATAGAATCCTTCATACGATTTTTTGTTTGCTTTTATTGCCGTCTCATTCAGGATGGGTACCAAATTGGCCAAAAAATTCCTAAATTTTAATTCCGACATATATTCGAATAGAAAGAATTTCAAACCTCAGTAATAGGCACAATTCATATAGTACTAAAGCGCACAGACATTGCGCACAATACTTTTTTATGTTGTCAAAGATGTTCTCTACATATTGTATATTTTAGGATGTTGTGTATGAATGCTAATCGGAATAATCCTCCTTTTTTAGTTGAACCCATTTAAAACAATCCGTTCCGTCTATTTTGGAAGAAATCAACGTGTACAATAAGATTCGTTGAAAGCAACAAATTCAAAATTGAACTAGTGGTTTTTTGTTAACTTGTACTAGTATCTATTAGACGGTTTGGTTCTCAACGAATCTGAATCATTAGCTCGTTCAAACCCTTTTTGCTTATATACTTACCTTCTTGGGTTCTCAGATTATGTTCGTTTTTCTCAAATTGCTCCTTGGTATAAAAAGGATATGTCAGACGGGAATGGTAAAACAGACTCTTACAACGAGATTAGTGGACCCAGAGGTTGGAGTCCTATTTACAGTTAAATCCCTACCAACACAAAAACAATTAGACTGATCATCTAAAACACATTAAAATACGAAGGAGAAAAAAATGTTTAACAAAAAGCTTTTGTTCTATTCTGATCTTATATACTTTGTACGAATCAGGCTATATATCGCGTCGTGTCACATAAACGGAGAAATCAGGAAGAGAAAAAAAATAACTTATCGACTGAAAAGTTTCGATATGCAATAAAAAATTGTTTTGTACGGGAAATGGATTCGAAGGTTGTGATGAAGATTAGATGATTTCGATAGAGGAAACGTTGATGTCGGGTGGGGAAAAAGTCGTCAAAATTGGCATTATCAGACGCAAAAGTAGGTTATCATGACTTAATCACGTCATTCTCAGGATTACATTTTTTAAATTTAGAAAGAACAACAACGACTCCTTCGACTTCCAGCCTTCTTGAAAACGCTCAATATTAGTAACATCACACAAAAACTCTCATATCCTTTCCCTTATTTTTTTTACATTTTTCTTATAACTTTTCCATCCTTTAAATTAAACAAGCGTACTGAACATCATCTCTATATTTCAAAACTAGAGTATACTCTCAGGTAATTTTGGTCAGGTTTTAGTTTAACAATCGAATTATATTATCTTCTGTAGTTCTGGTATGTATTAATTTAATTAATTTCTTGCATTACTACAAATTGGGGCCTTCCATTTTAACAATCATAGAAATTTACGAATTCCAATTTTCATTTATCAATATAGTCTATAAGTCATAATAATTGATAAGTATAAAAATCTCAACCAAAATAACATAATTATTGTGTGAATGATTGAATGATTTATCTGTTTCCGTCATTAATAATATTTAGGGAGATGAATATGCATTATCAGTGTTTTTATCCTACAGCTCGTTTCCTCATTAGGTGATACAACATATATGCAATTAGGTTGTAAAGGTCCAATTTAAAAAAAAGCTACCTCTATTTTTCTAACACTCTCGAAATTGTCTGAACATTTGGACTGTGTACAGCACAGGGGAGTTTTGATATACACTTTGGATGGAGAATCTTGAATTTGCAAAATAAAATCGAGTGTAAAATGGGAGAGACAACTTTCTGTCTTTGAGTTGGCGTGGCACAAGATGTATCAATAACCAATTCCTCTGGACTATGCAAAATTGTGCCTGAGAGTAAGACGATTTCGAGAGTTTGTTCCTTAATGAGATCAATGTGTATTTGTTCCTTGTGCGTAGAATGTATAATAATCTGGTTTATCACGTGCAAGAATAATTTGTTAATGCCTGTGATAATTATTAGAAACTGTGACGTACAACAACATAAAACCTCAATAATTGCGGTGATATTAGCGGGTAAAACAACGTATTTAATAATCTTGTATTATGTCAAAATGCATATCAGGATCTTAACCACTTGATTTATAATTCGGACTATTTCATTATGATAATTTAGCTAAAACTCTATTACGTTAACATTTGGGAAAGCTTGTAAAGTACAAAATTAATATGCCTTTGATTTTGCTAGGTTTTAGAACGAGAAAAAAATCAATTGTTTCAAAAATTGGCTAATATAAAATTAGGTTCAGAAAAGTCTATGCATTTTTGCGGATCAAGTATTGCTCTGTTTCATATCAGTTTTATGCATCGATTTATGAAAGTATTGGAAAGACAGTAGTGCTTAAGTGTTATGTATAAATTGTTTTAGAAATAGATTATTCCTGAGTTACCTACTATGATTTAGAGGTCAATTGTGTCAATGTATCTCTTTATGCTATATTATACGGTTTTTATGTGTAGATATTTGGAAGTGCGACAACAATACTCACTCATTCCATTAATTACTCTAGCTAGGCTACACCTTTTAGAAGATTACTCCGACCTTAATCACATAAAAAAAAGCGATGAAACATTTGAGAACAGGCCTGTTCTTCTTCGCAAATAGGAAGCTAATTTTTATTTGCTACCTTTTAAGAACCTTATTGGGATTATGTATACCGATATGCAGCGAATTCTGCAAGACATTCATATAGTACTGATTACCCCATAAAAATTACTGCACTTATACTTTGTTTGTGCCATATAATAATATACATTTTAGTTGCTCATGAGAATTAAGTTACTTTATTAAATTGCTCAGCTCAATCACCCCAAACTCTCTTAAATGCCTAAAAATCGAGGTTTTTATATAAAACTTTGTTTCAATTTGCAAGTGTGCAGTACAAGAAGTTATGAATGAGAGAACTGTGGACTCTTGTTTCTCCGTTTCGTGTTCATGTTCATTATATAGTTTAGTTTAATAAGCAAATATCATAATGTACACATTTGTGATTTCAGATGTAATATGTTGATGGGTTAGTCACAGTTCGTAAAAATTGTAACACAGTATTTAAAAAAAGACAAAACCTAAATCTGGTTGAGATTCGATTAGTTATTAATTTCCCGAAAAAATGCGAGGTTTAAATCTGCACAAAAATTTCATAATAATATACTACAATGCCTTATATGAATATAATTGTTCCTTAATTATGATTGTTAAACGGTAAACATGAATATTCCGTGGATCAAATTATCAACAGAAACAAATATGAGAGAAGGAAAAAGGAAAGACTTTTGAGAATTCATATTGAGATTTGTAATACATGATTTTTTTCTAAACACCCTATTAGCGAATGGTAGAAAATAATTATAACTTGAAATGAGTTTTATACATGACATCCCGGGATGAAAAATAAAGTGATGTTTTTGTCAAGAAAATTTCATGAAGCTGTTTCCTTTATGAATGATTACTTCATTGTCTTCGATGTCTAATAATTTATTGACACTTTTCAGGTGAATACATTTTTATTTTAATACAAGGCAGCATAAGTGTTACTACAACGTAACTAACATACAACGTGAATTTCTTTTTCAAACGGTATGGCACGTTAAAGTTGTCACATTTAATATCGTCATCTATAGACTTAAAATAATAAATATCTCGTGCCAAATATCAGGTCCCACACTAATTGAACTTCTTGTATCCATCGTCAATAGCTTGATAAACTGGCCTTTGTTCATACTCCTCGATTCCGTTTCTGAAATGAGTATAAACCCGTACAAGATGCTATACACGTTGTCCATGACCGTAATGTAGCCAATGTAGGCGAAAATAATTCATTAGAATAAGTATGAGTACCTGTTGAACGGGCTAAAATTGTTGAATCCCCCAAACCCAGGGCCAAATGAGGGCCCCCCAAAATCACCAACTATTCTTCCGCAATTGACGACGCTGCATGTGAAGAACGCAGCTCCCGCGATCAGGAAAAGTATGAGTGCGCCCAGGAATATCGGTGGAATAATGGCTGCCTTTAACGCTGTGAGTCCAGTCAAGATTCCACCTTTGATCTGAAATTTTAATAAATATTACAGAATTTCAAGGAATGCTACTTCAAAGTTGTATTGATTTTCATATTTTCTTCAAAACATACCAATACTGCTGTGGTACCCAAAGCAGTCGATCCTGTCGCATCCCCGGACAAACCGCCGAAGATATTGGTGTCTTGGTTAGGACCTGGTGTAGCGTTTGGATCTCCCCCAGTTCCAGGCATATTCGGCATATTCGGAAACGGAATAGCGAAACCAAACTTCGGATTCCGTTTTCCAGTTACTTTAATGCTATTTTCTTCACTTGATAAACTCCTTCCTTGTAGCACTGCTGCGGGTGAACTCACTTCCTCAACGCCTTCGATACTTGCTGCTGTGGTGATTTCTTCCGCAGAAATGGACAGCGCAAGCAGGCATACTTGCAGAATTTGGATGGCTGTTTTACACTCCATTATCACAACTGAACTTTAGGATTTCACAATGTTTTACAAAAATTATTTAGAAGATGTGTTTATTTTGTGTTCTTCCGTTATCACTTTCGAATCGGAAGCAGAAGTTGACCTATTGCTCTTTGCGATGGCTAGCAAAAAATGAAACAAAAAAAGGTTCACAGGGCGAGTATTTATATGTGACCTTGTTGAGTTGCAAGTCGACAATATCTTGGATGAAGCATACACATATATCAATTTCGAATGTCATATTAGCCATGATCTTTGTATTGGCATCTTCGAACAAAGAGAAGGTAGCCAGGGTATGTCGTATTTCTTGCCTTGCCACTTACCACGCGAAGCCTTCACAAGAACTCAGAGGCTATATGGAGAAATATTTTGGCATATATGGATTTCAGTAGAGTGGTGATATATGGGTGTAGAAATGTCAATTGGTGATTTGTTAGAATCAGAAAGCTTATTTTCTCACTCTCACAGTGGAAGTGCTCCATCCCACGCGTAATAGATTTAACAGAATGAACAATAGACAAAAAAAAGAAATGATCTTCGGTGATAGTGACACGATTGGCATCATGATTTGTTGAGTTCATATCTTAGCTTTGAAATCTATTACAGAAGGCGTTTTATTCCTTAAAGCGAAAATGTTCTTCAGTTCATCCTACCCGCGCGCCGAATGCTTTCAAAATCGACACCATATGCATCTTGTAGAGCAGGTTGTGCTCTTTCTCACTGTAGGGTTGTCTTTTTTGTGATTCAAAAAATGCCGAAGAAATAGGCACCGGAAGTCGACAAACTAGTTTTAGGA
>JAQFZW010000116.1:0-110071 GCA_034687055.1 Heteromurus nitidus | reverse complement strand
ACTCTAATAGTATGGGAATCACTCGAGTAGTACGAGTATCACTCGAATAGTACGAGAATCACTCAAATGGTACGAGTATCACTCGAATAGTATAATTAGAAGGTATCTTGCTATATTAGGGTGGATGTGAATTTTCGACAGCGAATCATACTATATTGGAATGTATCTCATTCTAAGTGTAGGGATCACTCGAATAATACAAGAATCACTCGAATAGTACGAGTATCATTCGAATAGTATAATTAGAAGGTTTCTTGCTATATTAGGGTTATTATTCCATTAGTGCAGGATCACTCTGAACAATAAATCAGTCATCAATAATTCTATTAGTGTAGGATCAATCTGAACTTTTAATAGGCGTCAAATTTTTCAGTTAAAAAATCACTTAAAAGTATTCAGTTAGGTGCGCTGAAATGGAATCATTTCATACAGGATCACTCTTAACTATTACCACGAATGAAATGTTTCCATTTCCGCGCACCTAACTGAATACTTTTAAGTGATTTTTGTTTATGGCTGTGCATATGCTGAGCATTAAAAAATGAAATATAAAGCCATTAATGCCAAGCACAATTGTGAGATGAGATGGAAGGGTTTTTTCTCTCTCTCTCTCGCTTTTTTCTCCCCTTCTTTTAGAAAACTGGACTTGAGTTGATTGCATGCGAAATGTATCATAGTCATCTTGACTCTATTGTCTTTTCCATTCTCTCTCTCTCTTATTTTTTTAGCAATAATCATGCCGAGTGAGTGAGCACACTCTCCTCGCTTTTAGTTACGCATTGAGTTAATGGAAGGTAAATAAGTAGCTCTGAAAAATTTTTGCTGGCAAAAAATATAAGAATGTGTTTTGAGAAGGAAAATGTAAAAAAAAGTTGTTCATCATCATCACCACTAACGTCAGCGTCAGCGTGAGTGAGTGAGCGGAAGTGCACCCTCTGCTTACAAACTTCCACTCACTCCCCGTTCCATTCTACGGGGAACTCATTAAAATGAGCTCTTCTCTCTCTCTCGCTCTCTCTCCTCAAACTTGACTCGGTCCGTTTCCCAGTTCGTTTGTGTCTGTTGTCTCATTTTAAGCCGTTCATTTCACTCAAAAACCATAACATTATAGAATAGTTTTGAGTTAGTATTCGTTACATTTTTCTCCCCGGATTCACACGTTTTTCCACTTTTTTCTTTACTTCAAACAAACATTGTGGATGGCTGAAATATGTAATCCACTTTTTTGAATGAAAATGTTCTCTCTTTTCTTATTAAATAAAAATCCTTTTGCACCGTTTTCCTTCTTGCAGATAATCAAGTGTGTATATGTGGACATGGAGGAGGAGGTTTTTTTTCTGAAGCAGAAAGAAAGAATAAAAAATATTCCTGCTGAACAGGTCACAACATATGCGCGATGGGGTTGCTGACTAATTGGACTTGAACATTTCATATTTTTGGTTGAATGCCGTTGCGAATTCCGAACAATTCAAAACAAACAGTTACTCTTGTGACGAGAGGGACAAGTAAGTGAAGAAATCAATTTCCCTTTTCCTCAAACAGATTTGCGTCGGGATATTAACGAATCTCATGATGCCCCAGAAAAAAATCTCTCATTCTTGCTCTCCGTATTCACACAACTTGAGCCTTGTTGGTTCTCTCTAAAAAAATCTTTTGCTCTCAATATATTCATACACACTCCTCCACCAAGTCACAAAGCCAGCAAAAAGAAGATTACTCTCGTTTTTTCGGGACGTTGGTCGCTCGCCTAAGAACGGGGGGAAAATTAGATGAGATATTTCTCCATGACTGCTTCCCACTATATACATTTTTTTCCTCCTTCGAGTCTCGATCCGCTCGACTTTATTCAGTGAGTTGTGTCGCGTTTGCAGAGAGAAGTACATCGTGATCAGGGCGTTTTATGTAACTGATCCTCCGAATTTTTATTCTCCCATTCTCATCCCCTTCTTCTCCCGGCTACTATTTTGCCCTCGTAATATTCATGTAAATGGTAATGGAGAGCTGGTGAGCTGAATGCAACCAACGCCGTGCTCATGTTCACATATACATACATATATCCCCTCTTTTTTCCATGCCATCATCATCAACATCATGGATTCCTCCTCTTTAAATCAAAGTTCATTTGACCGTGACAAAAGAATGGGAAAGAATTGCGTTATCATCAACGTCCAGCGTCGGAGCAACCAACTGCCGAGCCATACGCCCAATCCATTCACTTCACCAGTCCACCACCACCACCACCAATTCAGATCCATATGGTTGAGAGAGAAAAAGTTGTTTTTAAAGCTTTCCCTTTTACTTTTTTTACTTTTTCCTTCTCGAACACACGACGACGGGAAAATAGGATGCTCACTTTTTCCAACTCGATGCGAGTTGACGATGAAACTGGGAAACGGAGTGGTAAACGTAATTCATGAAGTGACACAGGCAATTACCCGGACCTCCTTTTGTACCCGAATTGAAGGAGAAAGAGAGCAGAGATTACAGCAGAGTTTTTTACTGATTGATCTATCCCTCGCTCCAAAGTTCGGGGCTTGTACATGTATAGTCAAGGAAAATTACTGTGAACGAGAGGGAGATGAGATGGGCATTCACAATAATAAAATGTGGGTGAAATCCACAAGGACATTTGAGTGTTACTTTTAATCAAAAGGTCAAAACGAGGCTCTTTTTTGACTAGATGCTCCTTAAAACAAAAACTTTGGGGTTTTTTGGTTTTATGTATGAGAATTAAGCTCTGGCTTCTGGCTCCGGCTTCATATAGAATATTTGCAAAAGCAAGGAAAATAACTTTGAATTGGGAATTCTATTTTCGATTGAATTGTTGAATAGAAAATTGGAAAAAGCGTAAAGCTAAATAAGTCGATCTCAAAACCAACACATTATTTTTGGGGCAAAAAGCTGATTTTTTCCTCTCTCTCGTAAGAGTTTACGCCTCGTTGAATATGTCACATGGGAGATTGGACACTATTCGATAGTTTACTTGAAGCTCTACGCTCGCTGTCCCTGTATTTAAAGGATAAATGCTGAAGTTATACTGCCTCTCTCTCTCTTTGGTTTTGGCCATGGTACCTTTTCGGATGGATGATCGGAGATTTAAAAGTTCCCTTATTCCCTTCAGCAGAGAGGAAAAAGGAAGCCGGCGACCCAAACCAATCCCACTTGAGCAAGTGTCCATCCATAAAAAGAGAGAGACAATTTTCCTTTTTTTTCGCGTAACCAACGGGAAAAAACTCCATTTGCATTAGATTAGTAAAGTCTCTTTTGTGCTGGAGTGGCTTTTTGAGAGCCACCCGAGAGAGATGATTCCGACGGCGAAGATATAACAATATTTTCTTCTAGAAAATTGGTTTCGCCACTGGAAACTCCTCTCTTGTTTCACTTCAATAACAATATATCCTAATCTCCCATAGGCTCAAGTAAACAAGAGTTTAGAGATGTGGAAAAACGGGAGCAAGAATAATACAAAGGAAGCAAGTTGGCATATATAAAAACGTAATAGGAAAAATCTGGAGTCTCGTGTCTCATATCACAACAACGCATCGGCGATATACCTTTGAAGTTTTTCATACTTTTGAAGGGCGGAGTATTATCCCTCTTGAAAAAACAATGGGGAAAAAATTCGATACACACAAGCATTGTTTCCCTATTTTCTACCTTCCTTTGTCACCTAATCCAAGAAAACACAAGAGAAAAAAATCGCACAAAGGGATAAAGTTGTTTTTATTTTGTTTGACGGAAGGAAGCTCTGGACACTTTTTTTTCTTAGAGGAAATCGATAAAAATCGGTAAGATTCTCGTTTTCTTTTAAACAAGTGCCACAAGCACAAAAGTAGCATAAACTTGTGGAGGACCGACTTTTATTCCAAAGAGGATTTCAGTTTCTCTCTAATCTTGCAACTTGAAGCCGAACAGTGCAAAGAAAATTGAGGATTACGATTAAAACTTTTTTCTCTTCTTCGTCCTTTAAAAAAGCACAGTAAAAATTACGAGAAAAATCCATTTGCTGCCGACTTTGTTCCTTTTTCTCTCCTCTCTGGAATTTTTTGTGTGGGAAAAATCTGGTTGGAAAAGATATGATATGAAGATAGAGTTTCCTGCCATATTCTTTCCCCTCGATGGTCTCACTCAGAAGACAACTTTTTTTTGTGAATGATAAAATAAATCTTGAATTAAAATCGCATATCTGCTCATTCAGCAGCTGCAGTTTTTATCTCAGTCCCAGTAACCTTGAGTTTACGCTGTAATTAAATACAATACATAATGTCAGAAAAACAATACTCTTTTATTAAGCCAACATACACCAGGAATGAGTAATTAAGCCAATCACTAATTCCGGTCAACAAGAGAATTCCCAACAATCACAATGTACTTAAATCACGCTCTTTTTTTAGATAAAAGTTCAGTCCGAAGATCATCCTTCCTCGTAAAAATTACTTAAACATGACATCATTTGTTTCAAAGAGAAAAAAGGCGTTCTTCACCACAACCACTCATTTGTATTCTTTTTTATATAAACTTTTTTGTCGAAAATGAAAACATTTTTTCTTACAGGCACAGATTTTATTTCAACTCGATAAAAAAATATATAAGCATTGCATTGTTGAGTTGAAGCTGACAAGTGCTACTAAACTCGTGAAAGAAATGTGTTCTTCTTTAGAGTGGGTGTGGTACAACTTTGCTCAGCTCAACTCAGCAGAGCTTTTTCCCTGTCCACATTTCAATTTTCAGCTTCATTCACAATAGCCACCACAAAACATGTGGTGGTGGGGAGTTAACCCGTATTAAAAAGTGCCAATAAAAAAGGGTTCAAATGGGGAGAGAAAGAAAGAATGATATCAAAAAACGAAAGAAAATCTCTTGCTTCTTGTTGAATTGCTTCTGAAATCCGAGTTGATATGTTCTCGTCGGTGGACAAAGAAAATAAAAAGGAAGATGACTTTTGATTGTTTCATCATCGTCCCTCGAATATCTTCGACTAAGAGAGAGAGAGAGAGAGAGAGGAACATTGATGCGGAATGCAGAATGACGATGATGAAATGATCCATAAGCTATTTGAACAACAAGGCGAAGGCGAGGCAAGAAAATTGTAACTTTTTTCCTCTCTCAAGTCTTCTTTTTTCTCATCGGACACATAAGGTGAAGCTGTGTGTGAGAGTTAGTCAGTAGCTGAGTTGGAGAATGATGATGAGGATGATGATGACGCGGTGTAGGTGGACAGGTGATGCAGTTGAGTAGTGAATACGAAGCTAAAATGTTCGAAGACAACCGTAAAAAAGTCTTTATTTCGTATTCTTCTTCGATGAGAGACCGACACTTTGTGTCACCAGTCAATCAAATACAAAGGAAAGGTATATTTCTTGTGGATTGGATTGGAGTGGAGAGAGGAGCGCCTTTTCTTCAAAAAAAATAAAGCAAACCTATTCATTTTCCGTTTAACAACCATTTTATTTTATGTCGACTCAAAGGAGATTTTTTTTCTTCGTCTCTTTTCTTTCAGTGAATTGACTTTTTGCTCTCCTACTCCAATCCAATAGTTTTGTGGCCACAATAATATACAACAAAACTCCTCAATATGATTTTCGTACACAATGGATTTTTTTATTCTCGAAAAATGAAAGGGGTATAACACATGTGTTATTATTTGAGAAGAAAAGAGGAAGCCATAAAATGATTTGTTTAGTATTGGTTTGGGTTTGGAAGGAAAATGACCGTCAAAATGAATGGATCCGTTCTCTACAAATTTTTCAACTTGTATGCATTTAGGGTATGCATTTTTGTTAATTGAGGTTTGAATGGATTGCAAAGTGAATGACACAAGAAAGAGAGGGATGTTTAGAGGAAAACAATGACAAGAACACTTTCAGATAAGGGCTGTGCTGAGTGAGAGAAAAGCTAACTCGGATATTTTTTATTCAGTGTCAACTCCTTCAATTGAACACAAGACTATTATTATCTTTTAAACTGTTGAGGAAAGCCCAACCACCTTCTCCTCCCATTTTCTTTGCTTTGGCGAAATAATGTGCAATTGGCACCTTCAATTCTCAACTCGCATGAAATTCACAACTGTCATCATCATCATAACCACAAATGTTGATGTTTCCCTTTTATTATAGGTTACCCCAGAAAACTGAGAAGAAATCTTAACTTTTGTTTCCTTCTGCCGGACAGTTTCGTTTCAGTTTTGAAGGAAGATGACTGACAAAAAAAACACTCTTTGCGATTAAACATTTAAAAAACATTATTTTTCTTCTCTTCTTGTACATGATCAACATGTCATCATTTCAGAAATCCTTACAATATGTCAGCGTGTTTTTGTAGACGATCAACAATTCTTGTCAATCATTTTTTTCCTTCTTTTCTATCTTTAAATATTATGACACTTTGGAATGCCTACGAAAATGGAGCAGAGAGATGATGAGGAATGTTTCCTCGTGGTCGTGCACCAACCACCTGACGAAGCAAACCAAACCAACTTGGCCTATTGTCATCAACATCATCTCATATCAAAGGGAACATACTTTGTAAAATGTTCCTTCATTCCTCGCATAACTTCATAAATACCTTTGTAAGTGGGCTAAAACTCTTAATTGGAATGATGATCGTGGATTTTTCCAAACTACTACAAGCCCATATGTCCAGTGCCTATGTTATAAACGGGGTGAACTTTTATCAACCCGAGTTAGAATACTTGTTATTTTTTTTCGCGTGAACATTCCTAATCATATCGAAATATTGTAAAACATGATCATTGGACAAGGTTCAGCATCGGCATTCCGAAGACAAGTTAGAAGGCACGAGCTATATCCTGAAAAAAGAAAGAAATGCATGACGAGGAAGAGCATGCGTGCAACAATGGACTTTCTAGAGGAAGATGATGGATGGAATGAGAGTTGAAAACAAAGTGGACTTGGGATGATCCCAGCTAATTAACCAAGTAAATTAGTTATTGCTTCGTTTATCCATTCAGTCAGCTCACTTGATATTATGCTCCCTCCTTTTTTTCTCCAATACTTTTCCCAATACAAGGAACCCCGTTGAGAGCCTCCAAAGTAAATTTTTTTCTCCTTCTCTCTCTCTCTCTCTCCTCCACACTGATTGACTTTATTTTCACTACCTCCACTGCTGGTTTAACTTCTTGAGAGATATCAAATGCCTTTTTTGCTAAAAAGAAACTCTTTAAACAATAAGCGCACGAGCTACGCTCCAATCTCTCTGACAAGCTGTGAATGAGCATCATCATCGCATTGTAATTTCAAAGGATGATTCTCTCATTTTTTTTCTCTCCTCTTCTCAGCTCTGTACTCTTGCTGCGTCCATGTCCATCGAAAATATAATTTGGTGAAACTGTGTGGTGCGAAGATGAACATAAAAAAATATATATCCCGTGGAAAGAAAGCACACACACAATTCCAAGTTTCCTTTTTTATATCGTCATCATCGCCATCAGCATAGTTTAGAGAGAGGAGAGAACTTATATACCTTTTTACTCTTCCAACTCATTTATCAATCTTTATATACAGAGCGAGAGTATATGCAATATGGTCAGAGGTAGACTTTAGAAGAAGAATCTTTTTTTTCTTCGACGACGAGGAGAGATAAGATTATGTTAGCTGATCCAATATAAAACAATGATGATGAACAAATGATTATGCAATGATTGTGGAAAATGGTGATGATGATGAGCAGACAAGAAGGGAACGTTTCATGTGGCAATAAATAGACAGCTGATAAGAAAAAACCATATGCACACACCTTCGTCCCATTTCACCATCAAAGCCATATTGGCATATTTTTCTACAAAAAATAACACTCTTTTTATAACATTATAAGCGTGGGGTTTTATAGGTACACATTTTATCCGGATGGTGATCATCCGTCAAAACAAAATCAAATTGAGTGTATCAAAAAAATATCATCGAAAGCCTTCAGCTAAATTTTTTTCGCATTTTTTATGATGTGATCCCTTATCGACATATATTTCATGTAAAGTTATGTAGTGTGTGTGTACACTAGTCTGGGCGCGTGTGCCGTAAAACCACATAAAATAAAAGCTTTTTATAAAGCATTTTGTTATATTTTTTACAAAAAAATATATACAATATTGTAGTGTAATCTTAGCTGATCAGCCCAAAATGAGAATTGAGTGGATGGATGATCGTGTTCTGAGAGTGATTTGCTAACACAATAATAAAATAATGAAATGAAATCAAAATATCATAAAAGAGCATCAGCAGACTTTGTTTGAAGGGGATTTTTTTTGCCTCGGTCTCAGTGTGTTATTACATCACACCAAATCATCATCAACATCGTAGACATATATATTTTTTGCTAATCACAAATCAGGTCAAATAAATGTACCTTGTTAGAGAAGAAGAAAATTGTGGGCAACTTTATTAGAGTTTTTGATCCTAATTTTTTACTTGTGTATTTTCATGCATTTTGTATTCAATTCAAGCAAGCTATAGAGTTGAGGCTCTAGGCATGGCACGCGTTCGTCTTCTTCGTCCCGATCTCGTTTCATACATTTAGAATATTATTTGATTGCATTTTACATCGGAGCTTCACGTTCCGCTTCGAGAATAAGAGATTGAGGAGTCACTCACAAAAAAGATTTTGTTTCATGTTCCACGTGCGTTTGTATATATATACTCATTCCCCGTAAGCGAGTTGGTTTTTTGGGACTCCCTTCCACCCTGTCCGTTTCATTAGTGCAAGCATGAAAACGAGAAAAGTCTGAATCTCCTAATCTCATCTGAATCCCAGTCACTTTTTATCCAGAATATGCGGTGAACTTTCAAATTCTCAAAGTACCCCGCCTGGAGCGTCTAAAATAAGTCCCGCATCGTACTTCATTTTTTTCGTCTTTCCAACTCGGAAAGTGCCTAAACGAACAAAACCAATTCATCTCGATTAAGAAAAGTATATATTTTTTCCTTCTCTTCCTTTCCCGTCTTGAGAGTCTTGACTAAAAAATGAGATTTGAGTTGACTTTGTTTCGGATTTTTATCTGGATTTGAGAACTGGAAAAAAGTTACATCTAGGCCGGAGAAAGGAAGTTGTGGAGTTACAATTTTTTTCTCTTCTTCAACTTTTCGAATGAAAAATCTTGAGTGACTTAGGGAAAGCCAAGAGCTATGTACTACGCTTGTTGTGTATGTATGCTGCTCCATTTAAAATGAGAGAAAAGATTTATACGTTTTTCTTTCTTTTCTTTTTCTTCCAGCAGCAATCCGAAACTTAACTATTATGATTATTATTGCTTTTCTTTTTATTTTTATTGCACAAAAAAGTGGAGACATTTGTACTGGAACCAACTTTTTGCCATTGTTGACTTTCTTTCATTTCGCATCTCCAGAGGGGAAACAAGAGGAAGAATGGCTTTTACAAAAAAAGAACTTTATTTATTTTTTGTTCTGGAGAAAACATAGTTTTTTTCGAATTAGTCCTCCTTCCTCTTTTTTCCATGATGTTTTTTGTACTCTCTCTCTCTCTCTCTCTTCAAATGCCAGAGCACAATTCATTTCAAATGCACAGAGGGAAAAAAATGTCTTGTCCCAAACTTGTGGCTGGAAGAGAAGAGGTGACGTGATGAGAAAGTTGCGTGCGTGACTATTGAAACATTGGGACAGAACTGGACAGAAAAAAAGACATGAGCTCTCTGGAGAAAGAGAGTTCAGCTCTGTACTATAGCATAGCGAAAAACGGTCTAGGTTTTTAATGCTGAAGGCCAAATGTACATATTATACATACGTAGAAAATAACAGCAGCAACACAAAACATAAAAGTGACTGGACAAGCGCGCGTTTCCTCCACAAAACTGGACAGCAGGATAAAAGGACACAAACAGGAATAATATATATTTATACATTTTTTTCTCTCTCGGAAGGAAAAAATACGGAGAAAGGATCGCTCGGCTCAGTGACCAACTCGGGGTTCTCTCTCTCTACACACTTCTCCAGCTCAGTTTAATTCACTTTTGAATTAAATGGACAGAAGCGGACGTGAGCTGAGTTTGAGACTGGAGAGTGAGAAGAGAGAGAAAAAAATGGTAGGGAAAATCTTTTACTGCATTTTTTCTCATGTCCAAAAGTCTCTCTCCTTCATTTTTTCTCCTTTGTCGAGCGTATAAAATGATGAAGAAGAGTCATAAATCAGTTTTCGACTTTCTCTTCACTTCCCATAATAAAACACGCGAAAAGGCCATTCCATTATTTTCCAGCTAACGCACAGCACACTACTGCTGCAGTAGCACTACACAGCTACTCACTCATTCTTCATTCCATTTTCTCTCTGGTCTGCTCTGGTCCGGTCATCCATGTCACAACAAGCCAAACATATACATACAAGTCGGAGTGAGAGAGAGAGAGAGAAAGAGGAAGCAAAAAAATTATAACAAGAGAAGCATTTAAATGCATAAAAATATGTAATTTTCCCCTCTTCTCGAAATCAAGGAAAAGGTGCGGGCGGGAGGGGACAAGGGTGGAGGAAGCACAGGAAGATGAGGACCACAAAAAAATAAAACTTTTTATGCTATAAACTTTTCTAACTCTTTGTCATATACATACACACATATATATATACACCTGCTATTTTCAAATTACTTTTTTGTTTTCGATATAAAAAAAGAGTTTTCTCTCTCCACTGGACTCTGGACGGAGCACATAAAAACGGAATCATGAAAGTTGACCGTATTTCACTTTGTCAACGCGAGTTCTCTCAAGCAAAAAAAACCTATTCCGTCTTGCTTTTTTGGTGCTGTTGCTTTTTCTTTCTTTCTCAGTTCTCCGCACGCTATGCAAATAAGCTCTCTCTCTAGATCCTTAAAAAAGTTATATATACATTTTTTCTTGAGAACATTACTACGAAAAAATAGAGTGTATTTATTTGCTACGCGTTCGTCGTGAGTTTCCTTCTTCGCCTTTCCAAATGAATTGAGCGGGACGAAACGGGAAATACATTTATAATGGTTTTGCCAAGTCTCTTGTTTTAATGGCTGCAATCACGACCATCAAAAAAAGAAAACTCACGTATGTAATGCATATATATGCACAGCGTGCACATTTTTCCCTGTGTGAGAGAGAGAGCCGAGGAGAAGAAAAAGATCCGTTTTTCTAACTCGAGGCCAAATCCAATTTCCATCATGGGAATAATATCATTATTATTATCATGACAATTACCAAACAAATTATATGAATTTCCTCTCCCTCAATTCCCCGTCTTTATACCATTTTTTGATCTAAACGACTTCAAAAAATACATCTGAGCTGAGCAAGAGCACAGCGGCTTTTTCTTCTTCTCTCAACTCGAAAAGCGTGCCTGCTGCCTATACTCGCTTACATATTTGCTCTTTGCAAAAGGAGGACGAAAACGAAACAATGGGGAAAATGTGCCATAGTGGCTGTTCAGTCAGGTTGAGACCAGACCACCATGAAAGTGCTTCTCAGGGACACATTTCCTTTCCACATATATTGAACGACTACAGCCTCAAAGACACACACTCAAAAAACTACTACTCCCTTTATTTGCTTTGTGAATTTTTAAAAACCTTTTCTCCATAACGTTCTCTTCTTATAAAACGGCGACGGCGACTTTTGTCATCGGACGGAAGAGAAAAGCGGACGGAGTGAAAACTTTGTGTGTGGTTTCTTTTCGAGAGGTACGTGGTATTGGGCCTATGGGACAGCCACGAGGACACTTTTGCATTCACGAGAAAAAGCATGATGATGATGATTTCGTTTTCGAGAGGAGAGAACAATTGCATAGAGAGAAATTATGAGCGTACATATAAAAAAAAAAGTTGTATTCTTATTTTTTGGTGGGTCTTTTCCCTTCTTGCATACTTAATAATAATAATGACGATGATAAGTATGATGATAGGATGTGATATGGGTACGGACGATTATAATGATGTGATACGAACTTTTTTTCGTAGTTTGCAACTTTGTTATTTAGATTCAGCAGAGAGAGAGAGAAAAAAAAGCTGCTCTCGTACAGACATTCAATATTAATAAGAGAAGGGAAGGAGAAATTTTATGTAATAAAAACGGCCACAATGGGAATATATAAAAAGAGAATAAGAAGGAGAAAAAAATTGTATGTATGTGCACAGTCTTTTTTAGTCGAATGTACATTACCTTTTGCGTTTTTGTGCATGCTTTTTTGGTTTTGTATGATGGTTGTTTGGTTGGAAAAGGATTATTATTACGCTGCTTGGCCGCATATTATCGTAATTGTAATCGAGTGAGTGTACACACATCGTAACATTACACGTACACATTATAAAACTCGCTTTTCCCCTGAAGACAGAGGAGCTCGACTAGAGGAACAGTAGTTTTGTGTTGTGCAAAGCAAAGCAAAGCACACACGTTTTCTCTTTGTGAATGAACATGAGAGCACCACCACGCAAACATGACGATGATGATAATATGTAAACTTGAGTGTATCATGCATGCTCCGAAACAATCTGCTTATTAGCTTTTTAAAAGACGATTATACTATTTGCATTATTGCACATAATTACAATGGAGAGTAAGTGGAGAAGGTTGGCGAAGAGATTTCAGATGGCGATTATGCCCCGAGTGTAATATTGTTATACCTTTAACTTTGAACAAGGAACGAAAAACACACACATGTTCTACACTTGTTGTTAACTTTGTAAATTGTATGTGAATATGGTCATTTTTACAAGTGAAAATCGTTTTGAAGAAGAAGAAAAAAATCGCATTTTAGTTCAAGAGATTTTCTTTCGGCGAGGAAGAAACGAGAGAGAGATTCTCATGATTTCTGTGGCTGTGGCCAACTGCTCCCAGCGAAACAACTTACTCAATGAACGAGAGAGAGAGCGAGAGAGAGAGAGAAACGATGTATACTTACATTTTTCCGTGTGTATTACTTACAAACTTACTTACCTGTGGACATTATATATACCCGAAAAAAACCGGTGATGATGTTGATATTGATGAGGACGGACGGTCGGTCGTTCGTAATGTCTTGAAATGTTGCTAACTCGATGGTAAATAATGATGTAAATGGGTTGAGAGAATGAGAGGAAGAAGAAGAAGGAATAAAAAGTTGCTCCACAATGGAAAAAAGTGTACATATAATCTGACTGTTGGTACACGGGAGCAAGATGTGATGTGAGGAAGAGATGGATATGCAAGCAAGTAAAGTAAATTGGGCTGAATTTAATGGAGAGGGGCACACATGTCGGTTTCTCCTCTCTTAAGTATCCATATCGAAATCCATCATGACGAGCATCAATGAAACAATCATCACCAAACGCTTTTTTTCTCAAGAGAAAAAATGTGGATGAATTCATCTTTATTTCAGACAAAAAAAATAGTGGACTTAAGCACGCTGAATATGCATAATATAAACATTTTTTATGCACAAAAGCAGCTGAGTTTGAGCTGACCTGTGCTAGTGGAATGGGAACTCTTAAACTCTCTTTTGACTTTCTGTTAAAATGTAAAAGATTTTTTTCTTCATGAAGCATCTTGACTTTACAGATGAGAGAAGAATACCAGTTTTTTTTATAGAAAAACGTTCAAAGGTACAAAAAAAATCACATCACGACAACGCATTGAATCAATAGAAAAGGAGCAAAATCAAGACAGAGGCAAAACACCTCTTGGACAATATATCCCGCAAGAAAATAATCCAGGTTCGTCCTTCTCCCCATCCCCATCGTTTGTAAAAACTAGTAAACATATGCACAAGGGGGAAAAATTATGCATAAAATAGCGATAAAACAAGAGAGAGAGAAGAGAAAAAATGAAAGGGTTGAGGTTGAGCACTCGAATAATATTGCGTTCTCGTACACTTGAACTCGAGAGAAGAAGAAGAAAAAAACCTCTCAATACGCCGATAGATTATGGGATATTGTATTACAAAAAAGTATAATATCGGATGATATTTTGAAACAATGATGGTCATGAGCTCGATTTTTTTCTTCAAGCTTCATGTTCCTTGGCTCATGTGTAATCAGTAGAGAAAATATGATTAGTTTAGTTATTATGTACTTGAGCAATATGATGATGATGATCATCATCATCTTGATCATGATCCAGCAAAAGATTTGGGATTATGTATGGATACTTTTGTGGACGGACTGGATCATACAACTTTACAGATTTGAAGCTAAAAACAAAGCTATAAGCTTGTTACAATTTTCATATGGATTTTTCATTCTCTATGTAAAAATTGTGGAATCTTAAGGAGGCGGATCTGAAAACGAAACGATATGGATTGGTTTGCGGTCAATTTTTTTTTCGGTATTAGCTTGAGCTCAAGAAAACAAATTGCATTTGAGTCAAAGTTTTTTAAAGGAGATTTTGTTTTCACATGTTTTGTGTTTTCTTGAGGGTACGTATTTTTTCGCTCTCGGCCTGAACTTAATCCGCCTTCATCAACAACATCTGATCAGTCTCATCATGTGAATCATCTCATTTTCACGATGATTATCGTTATCATAAGAGAGTGCATTTTTCTCTCTTCTGCGGAGGAGAGAGGAGAGGATATACGGTGTATTAGCTCTGGGAGAGAGAAGAAGAAGAAAAACGAGAAGGAGGATCGGAGAAGATGGATGAGGCGCATTTTCCTCTCCTTATCCGCTAATTCAGTGTGCACGACTCCTCAATTTCATCGCATTAACGAGCTCCTCTTCATGTCTCATCGGGGAAGGTGGTGGAATGAGGGATGAGCGGAGGACTCCTCAACAAGAGCAACATTTACCGATATTTTGTCGATATATATAAAAAAACTTAACTTCACCAAAAGAAATTCAAGAGCAATATCGAATGGAAACTGCACCAGAGTCAAAGCCACACTCTCAGATTGTGTTTTTTATACTTCTAATCAGAAGATCATCATCTGATTTCTCCGATGCCGTTTTCTCTCTCTCTTGCTCAAGTCAACAATCAACATGTTAATGACTTGTGTTTTTAAATGTTGCAAACATGTAAATATTCATGTTAAATGATTTTTTGAGTTTTTAAAAAACGATTGCATACAGCCAATATGAAAGTATGCATTTCTCCCCATCTCTCAACATATTTTTTCCTTCTATTGTTTGTGTGTGGCAATTAAACGGAATATAAAAGCCTCTCGTTGAGAGGATAAATGTTTTTTCTGGATCTTGAACAGTTTTGGTACTCGAATGTTGTGAAGAAGAAAAAAGTTGTAAGAAGGTGGTTTCAAAGTTGAAGGGCAATCAAGTGTCATAAAAATTCCAAGTGTGTTGGTTACCTTCCTCCATTTGGAAGAAAATAGGTAACAGGAAAAATGTGAATTGGATGCATGTTTGGATCACATTCACATCATCATGCATCTCACTTCTCTTCGTCTTGGTCATGGTCGTGCGAAGCACACTCGCTTATATGCCAGCTCAGATCCCTTTTGTGTGGCTTTAACTTTTTAAGTAGATTGGATATTATTGCTCCAATTTACCCATTTCATTAACCACCTTTCGGGAAAATATATATAGGAAAATCCTTCTATAATAAAATTGCTCTCGAATATGTTACGACTTAAAGGAAACAACGAGCATCTCCGTTTTTTCTCCTTTTCCGCTTGTAAAACCACTAAAAAAGGGTTACGAACTTTTGTAAGTTTTTATGTAGAGAAGGAGAGAGGGTAAAACGGGAAGTATATGAGCAATTCAGGTAAAAAGAAGGATTATTGACTACTGCACCACGACCGCGACATATGTGCATCTTAGTGCACATCTCTACGAATATATTTTTATGACTATTTCACCACAACAAGGTAAGAGCACACAGGATGAAAGATGTTCTTTTTTTCAGGAATTTTTATTTCAATATGATATTGCCACACGAAGAATACGACGAAAGAGGAAAAAAAGAAAAGCACGCTCATGAAATGAAACATTTTATTTTTTTGCTCAACAAAGTTGAACTAGACTCGCGCCTACTTTATAACGAAGAGTTTATGAGGATTGTTTTTGGTGTACTCGAGTAAGTATATACGCGCGTACCTTGTGAGTGATTCGTGAAACACGTAAAAAAAAGTATTTGGGATTTTTTGGGAATGGGACACACAGACAGAAAACAAGGAAAGCTCACTACTTTACTTGCTCAAATCCGAGCATTTTTTTCAGAGAGAAAAGATAAATGTTCGGTTGACCTGTAAAAAACATATATTGTAAAAAAAGGCTTGAGAGAAGATATTATAAGAGAAGAGGTGAAACATGTTCTAAGCGAAAGGCATAATAATATTATAAATCCTCTCTCTCTTTCTCGTCGTGATTCTTGTGAGGAGCTGTTGATACTCAAATCGTATAATTTTCCTGACGACCACACAATGCACTCCTCACGGTGGACACTGACCAGTTTTCAGTCATGTGTAATCTGTCGCCATTGAAAAGCTTCTTTACGAGAGAGAGAGAGAGAGGAGAGGACTGAGGACAACATGAAAATGATGATTGTGTCGCAGAGAAAATTATGAATTTCCCATGTTACATTCATTCTTCGACTTTCATAAAAACCTGACCGACATGTTTTCTACGAATGCGACATACTCGGAGAGAAAAAAACTCACGAAGATGACCAGACCAGACCAGGCCACGGAGAAGAGAGGAAAATGTAAATGAGAAGAAGGAAAAAATCCTTGTATATTCTTTTGAGAGAGAGAATCCTTTTGGATCAATGTTTTTGTGGAGGTCTCTGATGCTCAATATCAGAAACAAAATGCTCAATAATTATTAGACTCTCTTGTTCTCCTCGTGTCCTCAGGGCCTTTTAAACAATCTCTTTCCCTTTTGTCCACGGACACATAAGAATATAAAATAATATAAAAAAACGTTTTTTGTCTCTCGCTCTCTCTGACTTGTGTTATGTAAAGTATATAATACACATTATTGCACCTCTCTTGCTCTTTTGCTTATGTCTTGTGTCTCCCTTGCTTGTGTCTTGTGTGTGCTCCTCCTGACTGAATCATGATCATGACCATTACTCTTCTCTCTTTTCTCTCCTTGTCTGCCCTTTTGCTCACTTCTGACTTGCTCTGTCGTAAATGTACTAATAAAAAGAGACAACAGTGACAAGCTCCTCTATTCGTAAATAAAACCTGTGTTTTAATGCGCTTTATATTCTGCAGAGAGAGAAGTCTCAAGCTCATTCATACAAAATACACACACACTCACATACTCACCACGACCACGAGGATCGTCGTCATTATGAAAACTTGTTCAACAAACAAAACAAAAAAATGTCGTAGCCAACTCCAATCACAAAACTCCAGTCCAGAGGACACGCTTGGAAGTTTTATACGAAAAAGAAACCTTCTCTCTCTCTCTGATTTATTCATTTCCTCATCGTCATTGAAGCATTCCTTACTGGCAGGTTTGGGACCCCAGAACAAAAAAAGAAACAGAAATAATTGTTAATCGTGGCTTTTTACTCTCCTAAACAAAACGAGGGAATTTACGGTCCTCCCAAAAAACCATGTTCTTATCGATAACACAATTATTAATAAAAAAGAAATATAAAAAAAAGTTGGCTTGTTTCATGGCTCACTGATAATGAGCTCAGCAACAATGAGGGGAGACCTATTTCCACCTTTTGTGTCGTCACCATGTCCTTACGAAAGATAGGTCCTTCCTCATTAATAATCTCATCGTCTGGAAGAAAGCAAAACGGATAATGATGAGAGAGAAGAGGAGAACCCTTCTTTTTAAACTCAGTTCAGACGATGCAATGTCCTTTCCGTCACATCGCACACCAATTCCAATCTCTCTGGCTTCTCCTTCTTCTTCAAGACAATAGTAGATGAGAGGTAAAAAGGGGAAACAAGTCCAACTGGGAGTCGCCATAATCAATCACCAACGAAGGATGTGATATGCTGTGTGGAGGCGAATAGTTTTTTTTGTCCTAAAGTCTACTGATCATTGTCATTGTCATCATCGCATCTTGTGGGCATTGAGCATGTTTCGAGAGTTAAAAAGAACTCACAGGAATTGCTCAACCTTTTTTTTCGTCCAAGGGAAAGGGACACTGGAGACATGAAGAACCGTTGGTCCAGAAAATGTGTCCAATAAATTTGTTAGTCAAGGTGGAATTGTCGTAAGACATGAGAGAGTCTGCAACGGGACCGGAGGAGAGTGGAGAGCTGAGTTTGAAGTCCTTTTTTTATATTATTAATTTATGATATGACAATTGTGAAATACTCTGGAAGCTGAAAGGGTGGTCGTCTCCAAATGGCTCAAACTGACTGGAAAATTATGAAAAACTAGTTTTTTGCTCGAGTAAAATAAAATTGTATTCTGAGTTTGAATTGAATTAAGAAAAAGTTGTTGATCGGAAGTTGGAAGTACAATGCAGAATACACAGAAACTTTTTCCATTCGAATTTCCCCATCATCATTTCTGAACTAAAAGGACATTATATTTTTTATTGATAGATCCATCTTGTCAAAGACCCTTTGGAAATTGGTTGAAAATATGAATACATTTCGAATTATTTTTATAGTTTGGGTACTCTTGTCAAGTCCAGGAGTGTGGAGCCCTTATCTTGTCAGACAATTGACTGACTGACTGGATGATGAATAGAGATGTGAGATTGTGATGTTGATGATGACAAGACGACGACGAGAGGGTTGACTCAAATGATCAAAGATTTTTTAGCAGAAGAGAGGGAGAGATGATAATGACGTTAGGGACAGGATTGAGTTTAAGGATTGAGGATGATCCCAGAATTTATAAAAAAAAGTGTCCTCTTGTTCCACTCGATAAGAATGGGGACGAGCTTGCTTGTTCCCTCTAATTAAGAACCATAATTGGATGAGCTTTTTGTGAGGAAAACATTTGGAAATTGAGTCAAGTGACACATGACATGCATGTTTTGCATTTATCTAATCAGACTCGCCACTCCAGTCCACACACTCGTCTTGATCATGTTAGAGTTTTTAGAACGAGAAGAGAAGAAGTTGAAGTTGAAGTAAAGAAAAGGAGGGACGGACGACTTTTCAGTGAATGAATGAGAGAGTGAAATGAATGAGTCTTGTTGTGTTCCTAGAGCCGAGACGAGCAAAAACAACAATTGTGTACAAATACAAAATAGGAGCAAGGAGCAAATCAAGATTGAGATAAATATTAGATGCAAGGGAAAAAGCTACACGCACTCCTCATTCCCTTCTTCTTCTTCCCACATTCACATTTCGTCTCCAGCTTCTTCAAACCCTTAGCTGGAACTGGAAATGTGAGGAGGGATGTTGAATAAGTTTTTCCTACGCTGGAGACTGAAGAAGAGAATTTCCTTCTCCAGAGCTCACTATACTACACAAAAGCCTGCTAACTTCTTTCCATATGATAATGATGATGAATATATGGAGCCGTGGACTGGAGTCTCTCTCAAACTATTTTTTTCGCATCTTCATTTCTCTCTCGAAGAAGAATCCAAATGAAAGTTGGTTTTTGGAAGGAGAAGAAGAAGAAGCCCACTCCCAAGAAGAAAAAAAACTTTTCCCTTCCACAATGCCATCCATCTTTTCTGGTAGCATGATTGTGGATCGTCCATACGAGAGAGAAAAGAGATGAACGGGAGAGATAACATTCTCGAAAAGCGAATAACTTTTTTGGTCTAGCTTTCGCTCCAGCTCCAGGAGAGATATGTGCGTATATAAATGCACATACACATATCGTCATCAAAAAAGGATGATTCTTTAGTGGACTCTGACGATGAGAGAGAAGAAGAGGAGAGAAGTTAAGGAAGGGAAAAGTTCCAGAGAGACTGTCTTGCAAGTGGTGAAGACATGGAATTGAGTCTAGGAGAAGTTGCGTGGTTTAAGCTTCATAATCAAAAGACAAGCTCTGAATGTTCATACATAAAATCGAACAAGTTTCTCTCTCTCTCTCTTCTGGCTCGCTTCCCCATTCTCCGAAAATGCAGTAGTGAAGGCGCTTTGTCCCTGTGTGCAGCTCTCGCCAGCCAAGAAGGAAAAGTTGAAGTTGACAGAGACGGGGAATGAGATCAGTTGGAGAGATCTTTCGTATCTCGATCGACACAGAGCAGCAGCAGTAGCAGCAGCAGCGCATATTTATATAGAAGAAAAACAAGAGTTTGTCCAATCTGAATGCATATTAAACTTGATATACTTATATTTATAGTTGGTATATATTTTCCGAGTCGTACTCTCATATTCCTTGTCTCATTGGGAGAAACTGACCCTTATTCCCCGTAGACAGTGTGGAGGATGCGAGGAAGCAGTGTGATGGAAGTAAAGTAGTCGTAGTGGTCTTTTGGTCTCTCTCTCAGTCTTTTCAGCTCTCGTCCAAGCATAACTTTTAACGAAGAGCGTGTTTGTGTGTGGAAAACACAATGAATAATTTGGCACATCAATCAAGAGCCTTGTCAATTCTTCTTTTCAGGCTTGGCCATCGCATAGCTTGAGCTGCTTCTCTCTCTCATCCTAAAACATCCTTCTGCATAACTTTCCTAGACTTGTGTCTTATATATATATTTTATATGTGTATGCATATAGCGACAAAGTGAACTGATGACTACTAGTAGGACGTAACTCTTTTCTCGTTGTGACTACATAAACACATATTATTTTTATATATATTCTTTTCCCTGTTGTACACGATGTACGAAAAGGCAAGTCGCGGGGAAGGAGCACACACACTTGTCAACAACATCAATATTTTATGGGCATCACCCAGCCCATCATCGTCATCATTTTCGTGAAGAAAATGAAATAAAAAGAAGAAAGGTGACATGATCACATATATATAAATTATGCATTCCCTTCAAATGTGACAACCGCAACTCAACATTTTTTATACCTTGTCTCTCTCTCCACACACACAAAAAAATACTCATTTTTTCGTAATTGGATGATTATTCGGTCTCTGGTCTTTCCACTAACTAAATCTAATGGTTTCCATAAACCATTTTTCTCAATCATTGTTCCTTTTTTGCTTTCCTTTAAAAAATATTCAATCAATATCCAAAAAAAAATTCATCTGTTTGAAGATTGTTTGTGTATACCATACATCAATGATTCTCGTGATTTTTTATGACTGATAATGAATTTTTCGTTACACATTTGTCTTCCACAAGAAGGGGTGGGTGGCAGCGCGCTGGTTAAGGTAAATCAGGATGCGTATAAATATTTGTTTCTGCAATAAATTCTCGATTCACGCTTCTGCTCAAAACAAAAGTCCTTAAGGCCATATTCTCAAAAAAATGGTGATGCTCCATTTGATCCTTTTTTGCGTTAACCCTTTCTTATTTTTTTACAAAAAACGTGACATTTGATAATATTTAAGAAGAGATTGTGGTAACAAAATATTCACAATGTTTTTAAGTAAAATCATTTTTTTCTCTTCAAGGTTTCCGCCTCATTTTTCACAACAAACTAGAAACTCACGTAATGCGATATTAATCAGTAATCATGGCTTTCTCGTTAAGATAAAGAGGAATCGGAGCAGACTAATTCATTGCGTTCACGAAACTCGATAGTTGATATTAGACACGATATATTTATTGAGTGTTCGTAGGGCAAAAAAGCTCCTTCCATATTTTTTTTTCTTTTTGAAGAGGGCAAGTAAACATTAAACGCATCGTTTTCGCCACAAGTTAATGGTTAGTCATTTATTGACTTGAGCAATCATTTTACCATTTCAATTTCGACGTGGGTCCACTCGACTCACCACATCGACAAAAAAAATTTCGAGCGAGTGGAAGTGAGTGAATATGATATGGTGAAATGGTAGACGAAGGAAACAAATTGTATGTTCCGAGCTTGAAGCAGCGTAATTGACGACGAAACGAAGACCGGATCTGTGAATGAAAAAGTAGCTACGTAGTGACTATGTCGATGTGTGGTGGTGGTAGTGGAATTGAAGTGCGAGCTCAAATGGTGATGGTGATTGTTGTAGTTTTTTTTGTTTGTGGCTTTGGCTAATGATGATGAGGATGATGAAGCCTTGTCATAATTATTGTAATCGCCTGAGCCACACTGCTCATTTCTCGCCTGCTCCTTTTAAATCACCAATTACCACTTGCCTCTCTCTCTCTCTGCTCTGCTCATGTCAAAAAGGACATGGCGATACACACAAGAGAAAAGTATCATTCTCCTTTTTCCTGCGTTAAAAACCTTGTTTTCCCTGTGTTTCGAAGGAGAAGAATTGTTATAACTTCTCGACTTGCAATCAGACACCGTGGCATCAGTTCAGGAAACCTGTAAATTGGCCATTTACAAAAAAATTAAGTTCTTAAAAGAAAAATTCCGGTTGATGCATATTCCGATAAAAAAAATGGGAAAATATTTAGAAAATTAAGGGGATACATCGAGAAGAGGAGGAAAAAAATTGTGAACGGGGTGCGTACGCATGTCCGTCCATGTCTTATCGCACTTTCCCAATCAAGTGAGCCTTGATAGTTGGCTAATGGGAGTTGAGTATAGGCTTTTGATCCGTTTACGACTTCAATTACACAAGAAATTATTACCGTGTCAGTCATCCCATTCGTTTCCCTATTCTTAATGTTGGCAATTATGTACAATATGTCTCTGCAAATGGGGAAAATATGCTATATGCTCCTATGTAAGTTTTGCTCACAATTTGCAAAAATAAATAAATACAATTATTTTTTATGTTCGATTTTATTGGGGAAAGCATACAGCTTTTGACTCGTTTAAAACTTGAAATTAGACATGAAATTAGACATGAAACACACATCGCAAAAAATGTAATGTTCCAAGTTTTCAAATATTTGACGAAAAAGTGGTACGTTTCGTTTCAATCAAAATGCAATAAACTTGCATTATAAAAAATTATGGAGGACATATCAACGCAAATTTATACCATTCAGAATCAGCTTTTGTCTTGAAACTTGAAACGAAAATGCAAATATACAAAGTAGCGATGTGTATATACTTAAATTGCATTCAAAACTTGGCCGGAGACTAGTTGAGTGTGAGAATTTTTTGCAAAATGTTCACCAATCCATAATTCCGTGTTTTTACACAAAAGCTTGTCTGGTCTTAATGTCTGCTCACTCGCTCATCCTCCCCATTTCACTCTTCTCTTCTCAACAAAAGCTTGGTTTTGTACAAAGCACAGTGAGCAAAAAGCGATATATTATTCCCAATATGAAAAATTGGATTTCCCCATTTGAAGCTTCAACGCAGCATATCATCCTCTCACTAAAACTCAAGAGCCAAAAATTAAGCCAAAAAAGTATAAAACATTAATATCATAATGAATGCACAAAACACAGAGAAGCTACCCATTTTAATGAATATCAATCTCGTCCCTCGTTTTCCTCTCCTCTGCTCCAATCCCTTGTTTAGTTTTACAAGCTCGAATTAATTGGGATGGATGAATATAAAAATTGAGCAAAAAATGAAGAAGCATTATTATTTTTTTATTTCCTTTCCAGAAGACGTTCTATTTTTTCTCGTCGTTTGGGATGATGACTATGACTATACACTTCAACTCATTTCACTTCTCTGGCATAACTTGTGAATGTGAGTAATAATAATATCATATCCCAATTGCACTACTTCAAGAATATTAGAAGAATGAGTAATAATAACAATAATAAGCCGTGTCATGCATCACAGTCGAGTCAATTTGAGAAAACCACACAGAAAGACTAGAGAAGGAAAAAGCTCATGTGAAAAATGCATCAGCCACCCACCCATGTCATGTGAGAGTGGCTACTCTCTTCGTCCATTCATACAATTTTTGTGACCTCACTAACTACTTTTTTTCTCACTCACATTTATCTCTCATCCACATAATCCTCTCACTGTTTTTAGGCCGTTTGCCAGAGAAAAAATTGTAACTCTCCAAACTGAAATTTTTTTATGAAGGTACGAAAGATAGCACACAAACTTATAATATATCCAGCTGCGCATTCTTATTTTATCTCCAGTTTAACTAAAACCAAATAACCCAAACCTAGTTTTCTGTATTTTAGAAAAGATAGTGTATTTTCAGGTTTTCTCCCTTGTTGATCATTCGCAGAGATATAAAAAAAGCATACGCGTAGTATACATATGCACACAGATGTGAACTGTGTGACTGTGTGGATGCGTCCAATTTTTTTTCTCTCTCTCAACTGCGATCGGATAGATACGAGGGAATGTGAAAAGGAAATAGTGTATATATATATGCAAAAGGTGGGATATTTTTTGTGTGGGATCAAAATGGAAATTGTGTGCATAACATTCTGCTAGAGCGAAAAAAACACATCTCATTCGAACTGAACTGGTGATGGTCACAATGATAAAAAGCTTAAAATGTTTAGGAGAGTCGACATGTCTAAAAAAACTGCATCAGAGAGTGAAAAATGTAAAGAGGAATTAGTTGTTACAGAATCAAAATATATGCACAAGGAGAGTGGGACAAGCGAAAGCGGTCCCAAAAATATATATATTTTTCACATTTTGTCATGTAGCCCAGATACACTCACTCTCTGTACCTTTACTTACACAGTCCCATTCAATTAGTCAGGTAAAAAACACAGCTCGGCGCTCTCGGTACATTACCATTATCGTGTTAGACAATCTCTGTGGAAAAAAATGATTCTCTCTCCATTTTAATGCTCGCTTGTCTTTTGTTCCTAGTCTCATCATCCTCGACAAAAATATATAATATACATCAAGTACACTATTTCCTTCAAAAAAGTATGTTCCTCTATATTGCTCATGTAACCTATAACACATCTACGTCGACTCTTATATTTCCATTTTCTACTAACTCTCCCAATTGTTCATGTCAATTCCGAAAAAATTTCCCGGAGAAGCCTTAAGTGTAAGTTTGAATGTGCTCCGCTGGTTTTTAGTTTGAGTTTGTTCTAATCTGCATTCATCACTTTTCCTCTTGTTCCATGTCCTCATGTCATGTTACTTGTTTCAAACTTTTTCAGGTGACCTGTTAAACCAAGCTCCAGGTCATTTCCTTTCTCTGTCTCACTTCTTTCAGAAACATGTTGCGTTTTGTTTTAGTTTTTCATGAAAACTGCAAGAATTTAGAGCGTCGTCCATTTCCCACCGTTACCAAAACCAATCTGCAACAACTTCCAAGAAATGTACAAAAAAGTTGAGCTTATATGCATTAGTCATTTTGCGTTAATGGGGAAAAATCAGTGGCAACTGACAAAAGGACATGCCTGTTTCTCCTCCTCACTCTCAGCTCGTTTACAGTGGGCCATGTCCCAAAAGATTTCAATCTTGGATTTCAATCAGAAAATGAGAAGGAATATATATAGTGTACGCATACGCACATAAAGTAACAGCAGAATAGTCGAACGGGAAAAAATGCCAATGATGCCAGACCACATAAACCATTTTCATCATTCTATGCTTTTTTCTCTCTCTCTCTTCCTCCTAACAAGAGTATTTATCACGGATTCTGATCATGAAACACTAACAAACACAATCTCATTCTCCTCATCAGGATAGGATGATGATGAGGAAGAGAACGGGTAGAGAAAAAAGATTCCTCCAAAAAAATGATGTTCTTTTGCTGTACTTGATGTTATTTCACTTTACACACGGTGAGAAAGTACATAATGGAGGTATGTACGTACAAATGCTGTTATATATTGGACAAGATGAGTATATGATGATGACGATGACGACATACATACACACACGCATACACACACCTTGATTGGTTGCATCATCATTTTATGGATTGGACACTTTGGAAAAGGTACTATTTCCCCACTAATTTGCTCCCATGTTTTCTTCCCCCTTAACTAACAACGCATTCATTCTCTGGCCATCGTCGTTTTCCTTGTCATCCGTCTCCGTCTCTGGAAAAATGTAGGAAGAAGAAGAAAGTCAGGACTCATGAGAGATCAATGTTAACTGATATCAACAAGGAAAAAGATTTATAGCTTCCCAATCCAAACTTTTTAAAACTGCTTCTTCTCTTTTGCCACGAGAATTCAGAGAGTTTTGCTCTCTTTTTCTTATAGAGTTTTCACATGGGCAAATACATTATTATTATATTATGTGTGCGACACACCATTTTCGAAAGGAAATTCTGGAAGAAAAACCATCACATATCAAACACCAGGCGAGAGAATATAGAATTGTGTGTTTTTTTCGCTGGGACGTTGGAGGGAGCGGAGAGAGAGAGGAAAAAAATGGGCGTAGTAATCACGTTATAATGGGCGTTTTCATCTATAATTTTTGTTACAATTTTTTTCCAAGAGAAAAGGTGCGGATGACTATAAAACATTTTTGCTATTTGCTCACACAAAAGTGAATATAGGAATTACATTTGTATGAGCTTAGCTAAAAAATATATATTCTGAATAGTTTGTTATAACAAAAGTATAATATTTTTGGAGAATTTTTGGGTGAAAACAATAACGCTAATGAAAAAGTGGAAGCCGGAAGCTTTAACAATTTGTGCGTAGTGGTGGTATAATTTTTTGAAGGTTTTTTAATTTAAAAACTATAGACTGAGTATTGGAGTATAATACATTTTATGCCTGTATAAATTACTTGCTCTCTTGTATTCAGAAGCAATAATTCTAATAAAATAATCAGAGTCAAATCAAATCAAATTAGAGAACAAGAGGAGCGCGAGAAAAGGGGATTGGAGTGGAGTGGTGGTTGTGGAATGGAAGGTGAAAATGTATGGGTTTGGCTAAAGGGAGAGAGAGAGAGAGGACAAGTTTATCTTGGCAAATGATCGACAAGCCATGCCATTAAAACGTATCATTAGAACTTCCCATTTTCACCGTTGTGGTTATGTGGTGGTGGCGGAGGAGAAGGGAAAACTATATAAGTGCTTGGTTGGTATAAATATGTGCTCCAGCTCTAACACTCTAACCACACCACCACCACCACCAAATTCCAGCCATCAAACAGATCTTGATCATCATCATTGTAGGCTGGTCAAAGTGATTAAAACTAATTTGGGAAATGGCTCTTACGAAAGATTTATACTTATATACTAAGGGAAATAACACAATGAAAATAATTTTTTCAAAAGAGTTATGTTTTTTTATATAATTTTTCTTGAGCTCATGTGGCCGATTGAAGAGCGGAAGCTCTGAAGCTGGGGAAGGAATTAAATGTTTGTTTTTTCTAGATCAATTTCTTGTTGATGTGGTTTTGAAACGGAGGCATGTCACTGAAGATGACGTTTCGCTTCCGTGACGTGTGTGTTTGCATCTTTTACCTCTTAAAGAACACAGCGCCCGCATTTAATTAGATTAAGAAGATTACCAAGTGAGAATGAGAGAGAGAGCGGATATAAATGTAGAGGACGGCGATGATGTGATGAAGGGATGAGAAATGTTAGCTGGTGCACCGTTACTACTCACAGAAATATTTCAATGTGAAAGCTTGTTGTTGTAATTAAGAGGTGAGCACCAACAATGTATATGTGCGCCTAAAGTGCATGTGTGCATATAAATATAAACTCTTGGTCGAGGAGCAATTTATTATGAATAGAGATTAATAATTTTAGTAATATTAATGGCAACAATAAGGACTTTTTTTACGCAAAACAATGGAAGAAGAATTATGAGAGCGGATCGGATTAAAATATATTGGACTTGGTTGGGGAGAAGTGGAAGGTGCAAAAAATGTGAGAACAAGGGAATTATGTAAATGAGATGTGGGTAAGTATGTGTGGTCACACATTAAGAAAGTAGGTAAGGAATATATTGCTACTATTCTTTCTGGTTTTAGTTTAGTGCCAGAGTCTAGCCACTAGAAACAAAACCGCATATTTGCGGGTTAGGAGGAGAGGATGCATATGTGTGCATAATATCCTACTCATTAGCTCCGGTTCGCCTCGCATTTTTAATTTCTCTCGGTCATAAACTCACGCTGTAAGGCACTTGCTTTACTTTAGAGTGACGTGAGCTAATAAATAAATATGAAAACCGTAAAGTAATCTTATTGTCTGTAGGTGACCGTTATCACCGTCATTGTTGAAAGGTAAGGGAGCATGCCTAAAAAGTCTTATCAAGGCTATATTAGGATTTGAACAGAATCTTTAGATAAGAATTGGTTTTTCGAGTAAAATCTGAAAATCTGAGGTGACAGGGTACACTCATGTCTCAATATATTCTGATGCTCTCGTAAATCGCATTCGGTGAACGATAACAATTATGCCGCGGCTTCAATGAAAACCATAACTTGTTTCAATCAAATATTCACTTTAAATCTAAACATGTTTCTATATCTTGGCACTATAATATTCTCTCTCTAACAATCTCACAACTACACGATAACACTTTTTACAAGGGGATGCGAACCATATTTTTTTGTAGGAAGCGGGGAAAAGTGCAAAAATGGAGAGAGAGAGAGAGTGGATGGCGAGAAAACAGAAAAAATGCTGAAAAATGATTGTGAGTTTTATGCTCCATAAGTTTGTTAGTGATAGATGATACAGGTAGTTGTATATTTGTATTACGTAACTCTTGTTTTTGGCAGTGATATGCATATTTTTTGTAAGTTAAGACTTGCGGGATACACGGATGCCATTTTGGAAATAGTAACTTTATTTCTCGAGCTTTCGATATCTTATATTATATCTTATATATTTTTTGTACTTATTACAGCTTCCTTTTCCACTTTACCAAAAAAGCGAAAGATGCCACACAGTGGCCATGTTTTATTGGAAGGTGCGATGCGATATGCTGCGAACTGTATAATATTATTCCTAAAAAGATCTTTATCTAGAATTAAAATTCATCTGTGAAAAGTGTTTTTATATTCCGTTGTTTGGGAAAAAAATAATTCATCCCTGCAAATGGCTTATTGCCACACTGATAACTTATGAAATCATCCAAGCAAATCCCTTGTACATTTTACACTTGAAGGATCTCATCTCAAAATCTCACGGTCTTTCCTAATTTTTTATGTATACATTTCAGTTCCATATGCGCGGTGATTGTGTGGCAGGGAGGATACGTCCGACGTCCTTTTAAACTAAAATTCTCTCGGATCAGGAACCACCACCCCCAAAAAAAGCTTCGTCTTCTGATTAATATCAATCATCCTTATCAAATTCTCTGTTCAAATTCTCCGAACAGGAAACAGATAAGGAAATTTTTTCTACGAAAAAAATATGTTGGACAAGAAATGAATAAAAAGTGTATAACCGCACAATCTCAATAAGCTTCTTCTCCCTTATCTTCTTACTTTTGCACAATATTTTCATGTTATCATCCCCATTTGCAGTTGGTTTTAATAGGATTTAGAGCAAGTTCACAGGGAAATTAAGGAATGAAAAAAAGTTATAGAGTTTTAGATAAAAATGGGAAATCCTCTCATAAAATGGCCAATTTTTTTGGGGTGCTAGAATACGAAAAAGGATAATGAGAAAGGGAAATAATGTCCATAATAATAATTCCTTGTTTTAAAAGCGAGCCAAAATATTACGAAGTCCGAGTTTATAACGAGAGAAGCGCTTCTTTAAAACTTTGGGCGATGATGATGATGACGAAAAGGAGATAATACACAATTATAGGTGCAATACGGGTCCTTATCAGAAATGACACGGGTGAGGAATCCATTAGCCTCTCTCTCTGATTCAGAGGGAACCCGAGCATGTGCTCAATATAACGTAACAATAACATATCAATGGAGATGATCAGCGTGTATAATGTGTATTTATGTTATATGTTTTTGGAGGAAACGTGGCTTCTGTTACACCTGAGCAAGTGACTTTTTAAGCGATATCAGCAGAGAGCTACATACAACTACAAGCCTTTTTTCATTCATGTTTTGTGTCGGGAAGAAGAGGGAAGCACACACAATCAAGAACAAGGTAGGTTTTCAGAGATAGGGTATCGTGAATGGATCATGTCCGTGTCGGTCATAAAGATAATCCTCATCATTCCTCACCACTGCACTTACCATCACAGTGCACGCGTGTATACGTATCTCTGTACCAGAGAAGAGGTATATTCATCTCCACTCATTCTGGATAAAAAAGAGTTTGATTGAATTTTTGTTTGAAAAAACTTGGTCGCAAGGACGGTCGCGCAAAATAATGAAGACGAAGACTAGAAGGATCTTTTAAAAGGGGAAGATTTATCGAATTTCGCCATCCGTGTCCTTTATCCTGTGTGTCTATTTTCAGATCTTTGCTACCGATTTCGAAACAACCTGTTGAAGAAGAATATTGTATTTACGAATAATCCGAATACACCAGCAGAGAAGAGAAGCTATATACAACACCACCACCGCCACACTATCTTATCTTTTTTGAAGTGGGGGAAACAGCGAGCAACAAGCAAAAAATATTTTACATGCAACTTACACTCGCCTTTTCTTGATAGAAAATTGATAAAGTCGGGAATGTATAAAATAGTAAAATGCGACTTGTGGTTTTCTTTCATATAGTCAGCATATATGCACATATATTTAGAATACGGTACACACATTTACTTTACTTTTCTATGCATTTATTATTGTTATTCAAAGAAGGAAACAATAATTTGATGAAAAAATACTGATAAAATAAAGCGCAAGAATTAAGAGAGAAGAAGAGCAAAAAGTAAAATGCATATAAATGTGTAGTATTTTTTTATATATTATCGCACAATATCACCTTCTCCCTTTATACACATATTCTCTGCTGTGTAGTGTTTTTACGATGAACGAACTAGAAGGACCAATGTATCATTAAAACTGATCAGTTTTACCAGAGCACTACTGTACCATTTTTACTCTAGATTTCCATCTATTATTTTTTTCTCCTACTGCCTCTTCATTCATTTTGCGATATGAAAGGCTTGTTTCACGTCACAATTGAAAAGCTTACATAAATCACGTGAAGTGCGAGAGCTTCTGTGCTTCTCTCTCTCTCTCTCTCTCTCCACACTTCTAATAACTCCTTCGTCTCCATTTCTTTATATATTTTTCGAGGATGTTGTTGAGAATGCGAAAATATTGTAGTCGGAAAGGTGTAATCCGAACAATGAGATAGCAGCAACAGAAGTAGCAGCATGTTTGCGCTTGAGTAACAGAAAAAAATACAGCATTTGTCCATTTGGTTATGTACGTTTTTCAGAAATGTGTTAAAGATTTATATATTTTTATTCAATTTTCACTCGTACTTCTTCTGACTTGACACGACCAACTCAACTTGTAAGAAGATTGAGTTTCAGAGTTTCTGCTTGTTGTGTATATGATTGGTGTTGTCAGTGCTATCGCACATTTCGCTAATTGGACTCGTTTAAAGTTGAATACACAATGATAATGAGGGAGATGATTGATATGACAGATTGGATTATTTGCATAAAAGGTAAAAATATGTGGTAGTAGACAAGTTGTCAAAGGAGAATAATCACAGTTGGAGTTGATGGATGAATGAATGACTTTTATTAGAGAGGCTTAAACAAGAATGAAAATTGCTTTTCTATAAAAAGCTGAGTGTGTCCGTCTCCGTAATAATATAAGTTATTTTGCCTTCTTCGCTATACATATTTTTCCCCTGTTACAATATCCGGTGATAGTTATTATCTCTCTCGAAGGAGGTACAAGTATATGTAAATTGTAAGAGACAAAATAGGAATTTCCGGCGAATAATTTAGTTCAACTCGAAAAGTAAAGCTCATTGTAATTTCAGGATGAAAAAAGAAGGATGCTCGTATGAAGAAAGACGACTGTAGTGAGTTTCCTTCAAGACTTCAAAACAGTATCAATATCAATTTGAGCATTAGGTACTCACCGATACATTTACAACATACTTATTTTGATACCGCACCAGCTTGGCTTTGGCTAACTGAAATAATACAAAAGGCTTTCGCAAAAAATAAGAAAAAAAGAAATTATTGCACCGCTTCACGCTTTCCTTCCGAATACTGTATCGCCGACATAGAAAACGCATTAAGCCCCAGTAGGGGCTCCGCTTTTCGCTGAAATTTCGCAATTAAGCATTACTCCTCCACACCGATGCCGAACTACTCGTATAGGTCTCGAGCAAAGGGCTATGCTGAGGGGAATCCACAAGAATTTTTATGACTTGTTCGTCTCGTCGAGAAATGCGAGGGTGGTCAAACAGGTATATCGAGAGAGCGGAAAATGAATGAGAAATATATTTTTAATAAGTGAGCACATATTAAATGAGTTCGTTATAAAATATTATTTCCCTTTTCTTTTCATTTGTGTGCAGTAATTATATTACAGAGAACGGTAATGTGTGTTTTATACTTGAAAGATGAAACTGAAGCAATTTTTCTTTTAAAAAAAAATTTCGCCGGTAGGAAGGACGGAAGAGCTTTGGGACTTTTTTTGGGAGTAAAGGTAAATGCAAGCGACTCTACGAAAAAAAATTATTGTCCAGTACTCAGGCAATTTACAATTAGAGTAAAATGCGGAGGAGAGGGAGAGGATTTTCTGGAAGGAAGAAGGAGTAAAAGCAAGCAGCTGGCTTCTACTAAAACTGCACTCTCGTACTGGACGATGAAGCACACAGGAAATCGGAGTGTGAGTGAAAAGCAGTTTGATATATCCACAGCATAGGGAAGTGCTGTGTATAGATATAGATATGGGATCTCTCGATTTCTCATTAGCATTCAAATCAGCTCTCGCTGACTACATAACAACAAGACAGTTAAAATACCCATTATTGCTCTTGCGTAATGGGGAGAGCGGAGTAGTGGACTAAGGCGCACACTGCTCCTGCTTCCCCTTCTTCTCAGAATGGAATTACTGAAATGGGAATATGGGAATCACTTTTAAATGCTCTCACTGGACGACTCCTCCGACTCCAAAGTCGCTTGGTGTGGTGGTGCAATAGAAAAGTGCAATGCGCATATCTCCTCTCAATTTCTCTTATCGCCAACACTCATCTCTCGACTACTACTCCTAAGCTTTATATATATATTTCAGCCAGCTTCTCCCTCATACAGAGTTTTGCACAATTGCTCAAACTCAAACAAACAAACAAAACTACGCATATTATGCACGGCAAGACATACACACAAGTTATAGTTTTATATACGCTTTCTTCATTTTCTATAAAAATCAGCCTTTATCTCTCCGAAGGAATCGACCTTGCCCCACTAGAAAATAAAAATGGACCGATTTTTATATTTTTAGAAGAATGTAAACACTTGTTTTCCGAACGGGAAAGTAACTGTACTCCTTTTTATGGGCCTGGAGGCAAGGTCAAGAACTTGAACTAAAAAAGAATTCAAATTTGCCAAATGTATGTACTCATTACACTTAGTCCTTTTAAAACAATGAGATAATTTATTTTTTTATACGTATTCTTAAATGTGCACTCCACCCACACGATGAGAAATTGATGAGAGAAATTGAAGGCGAGCACAAGACCAGCTTATTTGACGCCCATACTTTTAAAAGGATTGTTATGTGTGGTTTTTGCGGGTTCTTGTGAATTGTGTTTTATTCTGTGACCAGACCAAACCACAAAAGTGATGATGCCTCATTTTTTGTTGTTGAGCAGAGAGCAATTACACAAAACTGTTTTAGAAGTGTATGGCACTTGAGTTTAGTGGACCACAAGAGGAGAACGTGATCAGTACAAAGGGCAAAAAATATATATATACAGCTACCATATGGTGATGAGGGTGACTGACTATTCTCCCCTAAAAAATAAACTATTGTTGTGAGCAGTGAGCAAACAAAGGTTCCATACTCTTTATTCTCTTTTCGTCAAGTTCATTACAACTCCAAAAGTGGAATATATTGTTATCATCACAAGGGAATGAGGTTAACTACGCGGGTGAGATGTGAGTTGTATTGGGTGACGGTCGAAAGTCGACCCGGGAATGAACACCAGAGAGACCAGGACCAGATAAATGTTTTATTCTGCTTAGTTTGCCCTGTTCTGGCTGTGGAATGGGTGAAGAGCACTAGAGCACTTTACCCCATTCGGAATAAAGGAGGAAAACGAGCATATTTTTCTCTCTTTCTTTTTTTGATATGGCTGAGCTGACACAGGGCAAGTTTTAATGAGTCCCATAATTCTATATGATGTTGATGTGAACGACGGATAATCTTCATGGGAGGAAGAAGTAATGAAAAAAGCAAGAGATACGGATGTCCAGATAAGGAATATATTTAAAAACATTGAGATGAAGCTCTGGAGTGGAGCAGCAGCTTTTTTCCTCTGACAAAGTATATATAATATCAATTCTCCATAAAAATATAGTCAGGTGAGTAGTGAGTGTGAGTAACTTCACCACAAAAGCCACACATCACATTAGCCCAGGCGACCACACCGAGTACGGAGCAGAATGCATACAGGGTGACTTTTTTTTGTTGTTGTGTGAGTATGTGCCACACTCTATCTCCATTTCTCGAGCATATTGTGTATGAGTGGAAAAAAGAGGTATTTTTATGAGCTCCATTATACCCATCAACCACTCTCTTTTCCCCTCATTTAAACTGTGTGGCTTCATTCTGGATGACATTTGGAGCCCATAATTAAAATAAAAAAGTTGGAGTACGGGATACTTTTTTTAGCTCTCCTCTGCTTATTTTCACCGTTCACCATTATTTAAGCCATAATAATATTGAATTGTAATTGTTAAGGTGGATTGGAAGCACTTTACAGTGTGCATTGTGTTGTGTGAGAGAAGCTACAAGTTGGAGTTGGAGCTGGGAGCACTTCCGGTTCCTATACATGCCGAGTGGAACAAGTTACCAGCTAATCACATGCTTCTCTGATGCTAATCACTTTACAATATTATTTTATCCAGGTTTGACTAAACTACACTAAGCTGAAGCTCTCTCTCTCTCTCCCTCAGTCACATAAGCTTGACGATGGGTGTAGTGTTCAGTTGTGCACCCAACACAGAATTTAACGGAGTGGAACGACTCTCTGCTCGACTTTATACCTCTCTCTGTCTCGTGTGATATGATATGATATGTGGGATAGAGTTGACGAGCTCACACAACCTCTCTGTGGTCCCTCTCTTTTTTATCTTATTTTTATGCACAATTCTAGAATAATCTGAAAATCTCATCTGAAATCCATTGCTCCCTTCTCCCACAAATTTTTCGAGTTAGCACACTGGCGTTTTTTTGGAATTATATTGGGAAGGAGGAGATTGAACAATTTTGATAGCATATCGTAGTATATCAGTTCATCACTGACATCGTTCTCTCTCTCATATCCGCTCCACCATGTTACACACTCTTTCCTCTTTTGGATACAAAGCAAGCAAACACCATCCATACCACCAGCACCACCCTCGCATCTTTTTTTTCTATGAAAAAAAAGACCAAGCAGCAAAGCAATTTTAACTGGATTGCGTTTTGATTTTGGATGTATTGCTCCTTCATTGCAAGCATTGCGTAAAAAGCAATAACAATTTTTTTGTCCAGGAAGTATTGTTCCCTTTTTCCAGGAGCAAGTGCCCATGCCCAAGCATTTACGAACGTTTTATGGTGATTCAGGAAAGGGGAAAGAAGGAAGTGGCACCCTTGGGGATATAGATTTTCGCCCTGTTAGCGACTAAATGAGCTGAAGAGAAATGTAAATACGCGTATTGAGAAGGGATCCGTTTTTGCATAAGTTGCTCTCTTGGGAATTTTGGTTGATGCGATGTGTCTGTTGTTTGGAGTTTGGAAGGGTGGGTGCTTCTCTCTCTCTTTCTCTGATCCCTCCGTTGTTGCACCGAGCACAAAACAGAAGCCAAAATATCCATTTCTATAAAATCCTATTCGATTCTCATTGGGAAAAGGGATGGGGGACGATAGGACGTGAAAGCGGAGATTAAATACTGCCACCGATCGTCCAAGTAATCCCATCTGATCAATTCACTTGACCTGTGGCTGGCTTCAGTCTTTTTCCGAATCTAATGTTAAAAGTAGAAGTCATCAACGCCACTGTTCTCTCTCTCTCCCTTGCTCCCATAAAATTTTTTCCAAAGCTGTTAAAAGCTAATCTCGTCGTGCGCACATGCATCACCGCCGCTGTCTCTATAAACTTTTATTTTTTTCTGTGCGTATGCATAAAATCCACATACAAAATGTATCTTATTTCTCTCCATCCCAATATTCCCAATGACTTTTTTCACGCGTTCTCTCTCTCTCTCACACACACACATCTCTCATCTTTTTGCTGGTCTTGTGACTTTGGATTTTTGGATGTGTGATGGGATTGATGACTGATGTAACATTTTTTCTGTCAAGTCACGAATAAAAATGAGAAAAGGATTGCGCGCACACCGCACCGCACTGCACCAAAAGAAATAAATTCTCGCAGAGGCTTTCCATTCTTCTTGTATGTCCAGAGATTCGCTTCCTTCGAAATGGAAATGAAATAATAAAAAAAGGTTTAGTTTTGTACTCAGTGGAGATTGTGTGCCCCCTGAGGGAGCCCATAATCGATTTTTATTGAAGACTCATTATTCCAATTCCGTATTCCATCGAGAGAGAGAGAGAGAGAGAGAGAGAGAGAGAGAGATCGATTGACCCCGCGCGTCATCATCAAATCATCATTAGCAAAAGGGTTATAGAGGATGAAAATGTATGAGCATGGTTCAAAATTGAAATTTAAACTAACTCTCTTATTCCTTCTGCTAAAAAGCCAATTTACATATTCACAACAAAATTGTTTTGTGTTGGTCTTTGTGTTGATTTGGTTCCGATCCAAATGCTTCATCATCGGGACAATTCGTGCCAGTGACGCCATACCACTTTGCTGACCGGAGGGAGCTGTAAATAGGCTTGGCTTATTTTTTTCACAGAGAGAATGAATTCTTCATAAGAATATATATATACTTTTACTTGGTTGGACAGTTGGACACAAAACAACATTATGTCTTTCAAGGTTTAATTTCCCACAGTGCAAAAATGCGAGAGAGAAGAAAAAAATTGCGTTTTGGATGCCAACCACCACCTACCGAAATGCAGACAACAAACACTACCTGTTGTGTTCCATCAATTGTTTGCTCATTTTCCCCATTGTGATTCTCATTAAAGAGCAATTTTCTCCGATTGGTGATAAAACGTGTGAATGACTAGCTTGTCTTCGAAAAACGTTGGATGATGTGACAGAGGTCAAATAACTTGGCAGGACGCAATCAATTTGATGAATTCGCTCTTGACTAAAGACAAAGCGAGCAATACATAAACTATCGAGAGAGATAGAGAGAGACACTTGGAGAAAAAAACAGCAGCGAACCTTGAGACCTCGGCAGGGGGCGAGGGGGAATATGGATCAGAATCATGTGAGGAATTTCCATTCAGCTTCATGAAACTAAAAATAAGAACGATGATGAATCGGATAAAACGTAGAGGTATAAACTAAATAAAAAAGTCTCTAACGGTGAGACCACCTGTCGCCTTCCATTTTGCTACTCATTAGTCATCAATTTTGCGCTATGCTTGCTTCCCAATGCCAAACTCGAAGAGGACTAATATTTTTTCTATCACCGCTTAAATAGTTAGTCGCATAGCTTTTAAGGAACGTAGTTGTCATCACCGTCATTTTCTTCATCGCACATCACACCTCACACTAAATATTTAAAATATGCCAAATGATCAATCTCTCGTCAGCAGGATGGATCCAAAAAATATAAATATGCACTTACAACACATTATTTTTTAAATCACACACAATTTTTTTCCAGTGTGATGTACGACCACAGAGCTACAGGAAGAGAACTTCTTTGTATAACTAATCAATCAATCCAAGTTGACAATATACCATCACATAAATAAATCCAATGGAAATATCGGATCGGAGAATAGATTATAATTTTTTGCTTTTCTGCAAAGCATCTGCTCACCATACAATTCACATTATCATGCTAAATATTTAACGACATTCATTTCAATACAGGAATTTCTCGAACACTGCAATTCAGAGCGTTTTTTGGGCAAGGCGATAATAGGGACTGGCAGTATCTTTCCCTGATCAGATCACATCGTCCACTTCTGCTTCTACTCTGATAAGCATCGAAAAAAAATCTGGAAAAATGTGTTCATTACGGGGTTGAAGCAGTGTAGTAGCCAGCTGTCGAGAGAGGAGAGATGAGATTATTGTCATTCTTTCGTGAGAGCGTGCTCTTCTAGCTGAATGAGAGAAAGAGAGAGACACTCTGTGATTTCGCTCTCATGATTCACTTTTTTTGTACATACTTTCAAGATTTCGCATCAATGACAATGAGATAAGGCTTGTGCCGGCCGATGATGATGCTGCGACAGGAGGAAAAGGGGATGAAGGAGAGGTCTGCTGTGTGTGAATGGGCCGAAAAAAATCAAGGGTTTTGCGCTGTTTTCGATGGAACTGGTGACGGTGACTAAAAGTTTGTTGTTTTGTGGCTGAGCTGACGACGACGATGATGATGATGCATGCGCAAAGATAACAAATTTTTGGAATAAAAGGTACAAGCACACACATCATACATAACATATATATGCTTCATTCACGTAACTCGACACTTTTTTCAGACGTCTGCCTCCGCATAATATGCAAAAGTGGCATTGCATTTTGGTTATGGTGATGTCATTGATGATAAGACATGAGGAGATCCGAACGGTACAAGGGAAAAAGGGACTAGGGCGAGAGCGATACTCTGGATTATCCTTCACAAAACATATACACATGTAATCTTACATGACTGGCGGTGGTACAGTGGTTTTTTGGTGATATAAAATGTGCGGTGGTGACGACGGTGAGAAAAGGGATATTGGATTCTATTCCGTAAGCAAAACAGACTCGTCGTTCTCGTGATTAGTGTATCTGATGCTTCTGCATCTTGATAATTCTTTTTTTGTGGGAGAGAAGCAGCGACAAGCGCAAAAAATCTCACCCTGATAATCAAGATAACATTAAAGGATTCTTTTTCTTCGTCGGAGAGCAGCAGATGCAAAAAAATAATAATATCATAATTTTGTGATGTTGATGATGATGGTCACAATCACAAGCAATAGAGTCGAGACGAGATGGAGATGGATATAAGATTTTTGATTTTAGGAGAAGATACTGTGAATGGGAGAGCTACTGTTACACAAAAGGTGCAGCAGCAGCTTTGTGGCGAATAGGTGACAGTTTTCACACCAGACCCGATTGTCTCTCGTCGTGATGATGATGAAGGAAGGCTATCATTTTGGTCCATCTTCGCAGGAGTAAAAGCGCTCCGCTGTCTGCTTTTCTCTCTCGTTTCAGCCGAGTTGTGGTTAAGGTTATCTGGATCCAGTCATTGTCACTCTCCAGTAGCTAGCTGCTGCAACTGGAGACGATTCTCAAACCTATAATCAATTCACGCTTTAATACTTAAACAAAGATGAGCAAAACTCTATTTAAAAATCAGTTTCGTTCGGCGTGATATTTATGAGAGGGGCGAGACGCAATGGAAATGAACCAGGGAAATCCAGCAGGAATGGCCATTATTCTCCAGAATTTGTTACATGTTTTTTCTATCCTATATGCTTTACACTTACTTACTTCCACCCTTTATCAAGTGAGTATAGTGAGTGAGTGGAATGAAACACACTTGTGAGAAGGAGAAATTTATCAGTATTCTTAACGAAAGGTGGTAAATGAGAATGGATGGATGAATTCACGGTGTGTTTCAAAACCGGTGGCCCCTCAGATTGTTTTTCTCCAGTTTGACTCGACTCATTTGTCTTGAGAGCAAACGAGACTGAGATAAAACACTCTTCCTCTATAGATCACCCTCAAATGGTGGACGCACGTACTTTGAGCTTTGAATCTACACATATATCGAGTCATTATCAACATATCGTCCGCCGAGTGAAGATGGTTTGGTTTGAGATGAGGTTTGTCTTGTGGCTGAAATCTCCAATCTCTCCACTGGAGATAGATGGAGATTTTCTTGTATCAGGAAAAAAAGCTCAGAAGCAAAGTGACCCGGCCCTTTAAACCCTCTAAAATCCATCCATATCCTTCAAAAAAACATCAAACAATACGGAAGAATCAATAGGGAAAAAGATGAGACAAGCTGTTTTACTAGATCATCTTCTGATAAAAGATACATGTTCATATAACCCTTTTGGTTCTGATATAATCCAGCTTGAAAAGCTAAAGGTTACAAGATATACACTTATTTATTTATCCCCATTCCACCACCACCACACGGGATAAACTCCTTCTAGCTCTAATCAACATGTGAAGTACTCAAAATGGCAGGTGAATACTTAAGTACACAGAAAAAGTGTGTGGTCCACCATATCCATCAAATAAAACTTACAAACACTTCAGAACAAATCTTAATCTTTATTTGTTAGAGTATGCGAGTAAAAAGCTACCAATATAACACCACCTTTTTTTGTTTCAGGCGTGCCCTCAACTTAAAAGCTAAAATGTTTTTTAAGTCCTGTGCAAAAAAACTATACAAAAGCATTATTAATTTCTGGCACCATAAACTTTTTTCTGGCTCAGGTTAAGATATTTTTTTTTGTTTTTGGATAAAAACAGTAAAAATGAAATGTTCACCGGATCCAGAAGCAATTCTTCAATCTTTATTACCCTCCTCAACAAAAAGTGCATTACAATTAATTGCTTATATATGTGCACATTATTAGATTCATCTTTTTTTTTGTGGGAACAAAGGAGATCCGTTTTATTGATATCAAGCTATTTTTGGGTGAAGAAAAGTTCATTAAACTTATCATAGCGCGTACATCACAACTTCACACATGCGATATGAACATGAGTCTTGCTGATGAGGGCTTTTATAAATGCATATATACGAGCACAAACGAGGGAAGAGAGATTCGAGATGAGATGAATATCACATTCCCCCTTTACCAAATCTCTTGTTTTCTTAGCTAAAATACTGTATTTTTGGGACTTTTATCTCAATTGGTCGAGAGAGAAGAAAACAGCATCAGATTCAGAGCTCTCTCAAAATACAATTGTTGTACGTCATCATCACTACAAATATGCCGTTTGTGAAAGATACAAAAATTGGAAGCAAGAGAGGTCTTTTAGCGGTTTGGAGGAAAAAGCTTTGCCATATTAGAGCCATGTCATAAGTATATGCATTATTTTATCATAATGATCAATCAGGAAGTGATAACAAGTGATCATCATATCAAATCATACCTTGGCATAATGATACGACTTTTTTCAAAGGAAAAAAACTTTTTCCTCAAAGTGGAAAGTTTTGTTTAAAACAGCGGAGAAATATTGTACCGAAAAGATAAATGCTCAGTGTGCATTACACATATGCATGTTTGCAATCAAGATGTAAGCTGTTTATACTCTTGTCTTCCCGACGATAATGATGAGGGTAATGATGAATCCTGTGATCGCATATCAAACAAGGATTCTTGTGCACACATCATTTTCTCAACATGCTCGTATGAGAGAGAGAGATAATATTCTTTCTTACAATATTCCCGACTGACATTTATGAGCACCTTGTCTTGCCTAATTGGGAACTCATCATGATTCCCTCTCTCTCTCATATCTTCACGAGGTTTAAGCTAAACTAAAAAAATAGTCTCTTTTTTATGCACAATCGTCAACTTTTGAGAAACGAAGAACCACTTTTGCTTGTGTCGCCCTATATGCTCTGCTCACTCACCCTCTCACAATGTGCTCAATTAACGCCTCGCAACTGCTCTCCGTGTCCAATAATAATTGCACTGATTACTTTTCCTTCACCCCATTCATTTCTCCGCTTTCGTCTTCACCCTTTGTCTATTCCTCGGCGAAAAGAGAAATGTTGGCAGGAGTGTCCGCCTAATGGAAAGGGATCTCTTTGGAAAGAACATATAAATATGCTTCCTCAATAATCCCAAGTCTTCAGGTGAGAATAATATTGGACTTGAGGATCATGTAAAAAATGCTTAGAAGTTATTTTGTACAAAAAATATATAAACCATGCGCATTTTGTGTGATCGTGCTCTTTTTTAGTGGGAGAAGGCCGGACCCAAAGTCATGAAAAGATAACGAGCCAGTCAAATGAGTAAAAAAAAGGTGAGAGGAGAGATGCACGCATTTCGATCGGAGAGGTGAAGAATCATGTTTAAGCTTGTAGGGATTTTCGGCTTTTGATGCCGGATGGAAAGAGGGCACGAATTATGAGCTGATTCTCAACTCGATAATTAAAAACTATAAATAATTGATAATTTATAAGGTAATGGGGAGGCGGACAGGGTATATGAAAATCGGTGCGAAATCTTTCGATTCTTTTTTCCCTTTGCTCGAGAATCGAGAGAGAGAGAGAGACGCGGCGTGTGTGAGTGTTGTGACGTTGTGAGCGTGTATTATGTAAATGAAGTGGAGTTAGAGAACTCTTTGGGATGAAAAAGAGGAGAAATTATTGTGATTGATTTATTCACAATAAATTCTGGTGTGAGGCAACCTCTTTCGTAATCTGAGGATGAAGAAGAGAGAGAGAGAAGACCGTCTGCTCAACAATTGGTCCAACTTTAATACTTGAGATAATGGATTATTACAAGTTATGAATCGACGAGACTTTTTTACACAACTTCGTCTAGTCTCTTATGTTGTTTTTTTACACTTTTTTTACGTTTTGCAGCTTCAATGTATTAGAATTGGTGGAGGAGAGGGGGCAGAACTCAATCAACGAAAGGGAACGAAAAACTCTCAAAGAGAGAAATAATGTGTATAAGTTGACCGCAAAAATCTATGAGTTTGAGAGAGAGTCTTCAAAAAAAATTCTCTCTCTTTTTGTGTATTAATTTCTAATATAAAGCGAGTGGACTTTGTGAATTGTGAGCTCATGCTAAGGGAATAAAAAAAGGAGAGGTGAGAGATACACATGTGAAGGCAGAAGAACACTTTCTAGGTTCAAAGAAGGGGCGTGAAGAATATCACGTAATTCATTGTGTGAACACGCTCATGTCTTCCCTCAGAACTTGGAGGAACTCTTGCAGGCAGAGGCAATCCCCTTTGTGACTGCGACTAATATATATAGAAAAAAAACACATCGGCATCGGTGTACCATTTGAGTTTGTGAGCTCATTGCTCTCCTCAAGAAAACTAACTGCATTTAAAATGAGATGCAATATTAATATTATTGTCAAAACATTTCATTTTAAGACGTTTTTTCATAAGTTTATTGTTTTATGAAAATGTGAAGCACTAGCACAAGGCACAAACCGAACAACGGAGATACGGGAACTAAATGCCGGGTGTCTCTGTAAGCTTACTTCTTCTTGAAATGTGACAATCAGATGACGCTTTAACGTGTTACACTCAAGCAATCACGATCTGTAATTCCTTTGTCCACATTACGAAATTACATATAATTGTAAGCTACAACCGAAAGAGTGGGTGAGCAAGAGAGTGAGTGTATAAAAATGTTGACTACATCTGCACTCTCTGGGGCACTACGCCGAACATGTACTGCTTCTGCTGTGCTCTTTGCCAAGTTCGTTTGCGGCTGTGCAGGTGTCGGCTGTGCTGAATGAGGAATCCAAGTCCCAACACTCGTTACTGGAAAAAATTTACCTCTCCAGTTGCATTTTGGTGCACATCCATTATCATTAAACTTGATAAATAAACCCTTTAATTTTAAAAATTGTCCTCGCAATCCGTTCAAACTATACCTTTGATAATTTTTAATTGTGCATCACCCTCACCCTACATTAATACTTGACTAAGCAAACGCAGTTAGCTCAACACCTTTTTAAGAATATATTACACTTGAAATTTAACAAAAAAAAGTAAAAGTCGTGCAACTGACACATCTCGCTTTGCAACAGAATTAAAAATGCTCAGATTGGTGATTGGTGCAGATATGAAATAAACCGAGACGGGACGGAGGATTGAGGTGTTTTAGGACGAGAGAGCACAGAACATTATTTTGAGGCAACTAATACTTAAGTGTCTATGTAAATTACTATGATAATGAGAATTACGAGTAGGCGTGTACATCTTATAAACATATTAAATTCACATTTTATTCAATGTAATCTCATGGACCGTTGTAATATGCAATACAAAGAAAATATAGGGAAAGTGACGTTTGAGTGAAAAATATAAGGTTGCGGTTATTGAAGAAATATCTTTATGTCGTTTTTTTATTAGTTGACAAAATCCGTTGCTTTTGAGATATAAATCGTATTAATCACTGATTAACGTTGACGCTGACAAACGCGCTATTGTCCCGTTGTGGGTGCTTGCCATCAGGAGCGGAGTAGCTGTAAGTGTAGCTGTAGCTTGGTTTCGGTGGAACCACCAACACACCGGCGGCCCTGACTGCGGTAACTACTGGAGGAGGAGGATGTGCGACAACTCGTGGAGGAGAGTAGACGTATCCAGGATTTCCAACGGCGTGAGTTGCCACCACATTTGGGCGAGGAATAACCCGTTCAACAACGTGTGGGGCAATAACTCTTTCCACTGGAGTGATCACGTCTCTCGTATGATGGATCTCTCTCACTGGGGCAACGTGACCGGTGCTGGCTCTCGCCCTTGGAGCGATTATGACGGAACTGCCAGCTCCAGCAATGGCAGTGATTTGGGGATTTGCTACGGCTACGTCACCTCCACCTCCTCCGCTGCGGAACACTGCTCCATTAGAACTGTAAGCTTCTGCTTCTGGTCTGATTTCTGCTGTAGCGCCTGGACCGACAATTGCTGTGATAGAGGGAACAGCGGCAGCTACATCACCTCCATTTGAGCCCACATTTACTCCTTGACCAGTCCTTGCGTCATGAATATTCACATGATTAGACTGTGGGCGAGGTGGAGCTTCAAAGTAAAAAAAATAATGTGAAATTCTTAATTTTGTAATTTATTTCTAGATGAACAACTTCCTCGACTTACCGACGACAACTCCTGGAGGAGGAGCGATAACGTCAACTACTTCTCTCACTTGAGGAACCACAACCCTTCTTGCTGGAACGACTGCTGGAACAATGCGACGACCTGTGACGAGGCGTTCGTTGTACAAAACTTCTGTTTTGGGTCTACGTTCAAAATCAAACATTTCAAATGAAACAAAATATATTGTTTCAAAGGGCCCTCATCTCCTAATGTCGTTTTACCTGTAACCTTTCCCATCAGCGAAATAGTGAACTTTGATTGGAACCCCGTCAGGTCGAATGTAGAGACTCTCCCCTTCTACCGTTCCATCGGAGAGTCGGCGCTCAGCTACGTAACGGTGCTCTCCTGTATACGCATACCTGCAAAGAAGAATTTTTTATGAGGAAATACATATAGGAAGATTGTACTGGGAAATTTCTAAGCACAGATCGCCGGAGATGCCCATTTCCCATTTGATTGCATACTGCATTGGCATTATTGAAATTACATGGTTCCACATAACAAAGTACGAAAAAAATGCATATTTGCTCATCGGTCATGAAGTCGTGACTGACCATTTCAGCAAAGTAAAGCTCATCTCCATCCTCATCATCATTCCTCATTCTAAATTTGGTTTCGCTGCTGAAGCCGACAAAAACAAGCTCATTTTTCATGCAAACGAAGCAAATCCGCAGATAAACTTTAGACTTTGCGAGAGGTGAGGTACACACAAAGATCAACATTTTTCTTGAGTAGTCTTGCACGACACATGGGTTACAACAAGTATATTGTGTCTAGCATTGTGTGTGTATATGATAATGTGCTATGGTCAACTAACTGCATTGTTATGCAATTTCATGCATGTGCGATCGCGAAGAGAAGAAGACAACGGATGGCGATTGAAGATGAGACGGGGTTGAGGTTGAGGTTGGGATGATGATGATGCGTGCTTGTTATCATCTCACTCAAGTCAGAAGATGAGGGTTGAATGAACGCACTCTTTCAACTTTTACGTAAGCACATCTAATGTATCTTGTATATTTTTATGCCTTCGGCTTGACATCTATCATGACCAGTGTTTAATAGTCGTGAAATTTGCATGACTAATTGCTCATTAGAAACTGGATATGTAAAGCAAATCCCGAGGTGAGGATGAGTTTTGCAGAGCAATCGAAATCGATTGGCATTTTTGCAAAAAAAAAATCTTATGAAATGAAATGGACGAAAAATATTTTTTACTCGTCTTGCTTAAGTTAATTTCAGGAGTGTCTGGTGATTAAGACTTGACAATATTTTGGAAAAGGAGAAATTTGGTGACGAGTTATAATATGCAATTTACTTACTTGTAGGTCCCATCCGAGAGAATTTCCTGGTAGTGTGCATCGGAAACAGAGGGAAGTGTGTAAGATCGCTTCACAGGTGGACCACCTTGTACACTCAAGATTATTGCGGAAATCAAGAGGACAACTGGCTGCACACACACAAGTGGAAAAACAAAGGATTTTATTTCAGAAAAATTGCGCACAAGAACGGAAACGCGAAATTAGTTTTTAAATGCACACAGAAGAAAATCACTTCTTGAAACATTTCACAGAAGCACTTACCCTTGAAATACTGGAAAGCCTAGCCATTGTGTCGGAGATTGTCTCTGCAAAAAGTGTCTCCTTTTAAACTTCTTCCTATGTACAACGCGTGAGAATAGTAAAAAATTTTGCGGAGAGTTGCACAAAAGAAGAGAAATAATATATATTTTTCCGAGCCCTCTGCTCCTTGCCAAATGAAGAACTGGACTCTAACGCATCCTAGTCCAACCACAACCACACTTTTGCGAAGAGGTTTCAATTTCAATTCGAACACGAAAGGAGACTATGCGAAAAAAACGAGAAAACCAAGTTGTAAAAAGATAATATCCCATCAAATCATATGAAAGGCCTTGGGCAGTTTTCAGCGTAGGCTCAACATTTGGGTACGACCAGGCCAGGCAGCTTGAGCAGACATATCATCTTCAGGAGGAGCTCATCTCCTCAAACACAAAAGGCAAAACAACAGGATTTCTGCGCGACAACGATTTTTACACGGATGCATGGACCAAATTGAAGATGATATTATGCTCTGCAGATGAAACTGAAAGTTAAAAGCAATACTCAGGCATTTTGCAAGAAAGATGAATAATATGTTCATTTTGAAACCTTATGCAACATAGAGGATTGAGTATGCATGGAATTTTGTATTCCTTTCTTTATCCATATCTTGCGAGTATCTTGATTGACTGATGATTCTCCCAAATCTATAACCCTTCTTTTGTACGAGTTTTTTTTATTTAGAGACTTCTTCTCGAGTGATCCTGACCTTATTCATCGCCATTAAAATAGAATGGGTGCGGACACATTTTCATATTTTTTTGCGAATCCCAAATCCAAACTCTTCTCGTCATTGTAGTACTTGTCACATTTTAGTTTTTTTTTGCAGGTTTTGCGTATTTGCAATAATGTGTGGGAACGCACGGCACACACATGGCTCGTCGCATTGGCGCATTTAAATGGATGTCGTCTCATCATCAGGAGTTATGATGGTAAAATAAATGAGAATAGTTGTCTCGAGATAAATTATCGATAGTGGGTAATTATGTGTGCCAGAGACACAGAAAAAAAGAGCAGTAAGCAGAAGACGCCACCGCCAACGCAGTATTGTAAAAGATGGGGTTGTATCATCAGCCTCAGGATATATTATAAAAAACAATTTATCTTGCACTCGAGGACTGTTACTCCTAATTCAACGCGTTCATGATCATCTTTGTCGCCTACTAATTGCAAAGTGCATAATTAGCTAGCTATCACTTTATTTCAATTCTTTTTACAAAACTAATAAATCATTTGACATTTTGAGTCCAGGAGGAAGGCAATTTGGAATCAGCAAAGCCAAGATTTTGTTCGGTGGGCACTCAGAAAAGTGCATTTTTGTGGGAGAGAGCCTTAAATAGAATCTTCAGAGTCACGACCTTGAGGGATTTCCTATTTCGGTAAGGGATTTTATTGAGTTATGAGACGCGCAAAGAGATTGTGTGCTAAAATGGGCTACATAAATGCGAAAACGAAGTACAGCAAATTTGGCAGATACACCCTTTTGGTGAATATTGTAAATATCGTACAATATGTCACGGTTTATTTTCTTGATAATTCGTGATAATTAAAAATCACAGCGTAATCACGCATCTTTAAAATAAAAACGAGCCTGTCGTCGACGGCGGACTGTAATGTATTCTGACATATATTTCTCTAGCAGATCAGATAGAGCTGCCTAAGGGAGCTGCTTTTAAACATAAATATACATATTACGTGATTATTAAAATTGCAGGGTTCCTTTTTGTACAACATTGGAGAAATGAGTTAAACGATCAACCCAATGATTTAATTCTGTGAGATTGCCTTTCAAAGGAATTTTGCACATCTCAAGGTTTGATCACATTACATACGATTACTGTCGTCTTCAAGACGTCTCTCAGTTTCTATCGTGTCGAAATCATGAGACATATCCACATGAATCCCAGACGAAGGCTTGGGAGGAGAAGGTACAGCTTGTGGACGGATTCTGGTAAAGGAATTCGACTGGAAGTCCTCCAGTTTGGGTTCAGAATCTCTTGTTCGGGAAGGTTGCCGAGAAGCTTCTATGGATCTCCTAATTTCTGCTTGGATAATATTCTCTGCTTCTGTACGAACATCTGGGTTTGGATCCACAGGGATCAGATCTTTGTACACTTTGGTGTTTCTTGGGACGTTTAAACTCCGGGTGGCCTACAATCAGAATTGAAATACGGCATTGCATCATCAAATTTTCACTCCCAAACCATACGCCACGTTAATTTGAATTTTATTATTGCAACGTACCTTCGCCATAATGACCGGTTCAAATCTCTTGTCTTTTCTAAGAAGTTGTTCTACTTCCGCAGGTAACGTTTTTAATTGCTCCATCGCTTTTTCAAGTGCTTTCGTTGTTTGCCTGCTTGAATGGATCCCCGGTTTCGAGAAGTCAAAACAATTATTTTCTATGTCGCTTGAGGTAGACGCCTTGCTATCCGTGAGCTTTTGCTCTTGGAGTGTTTTCGCCAGATTTCGAGCCGCCTGTTCGTAAAGCTCTTGCCCATAGTCAACTGCTTGGAATGGTATTCTTTCTCCACTGTGGAAATCCCATACGACGCTAGTCTTGTTTTGTGCTTTCCTCGAACTCGAAGCAAGATTTTTCGCTTTGTACATTTGTCCCGATTTAACAGTTGTGTAGAAAGGACGGCCTTCCTTTGGCATTGCTGAGCTTTTTGACACTTTTGGAGGGTATTTCTACGCAAAAAAACATTTCGTTACGTATGCTAAATAGAATTACAAACATCCATACATACAACAACGCTCTAGACTTACATTTCCACTTTTGGGAACATGCTGATCAGATCTCTCCGATTTCGACTGACCCTTCCCCTTCCGGGTTGGCTGAGGGGGAACAGGGACGTCGTACGCATAGCTGAAGGCACAAGGAATGTGTAGATTAATGGCTCCGTTTTGTACGGAGACTGTTCCAGTTTTCCTCTCACCCTCCTCATCGTCCTCAATGAATGCATTTTGATCCCCATTCCCGAACTCGTGATGATGAGCAAAATATCCACTGGGCTGTGATGAACTTGGGAATCCTCCTCTTCCAGAAGAATGTCCGGATGAGGAAGAGTGGGATGATAGGGACATGGTTTTTCTAAACTTACTGAAAGTCTGCTCTGCTGGATTCCAAGTCTGTAAACAAAACCGAGAAAAGCGTTATCACTCACGCCTGCTCTTTCCGAACCCTGAACGTCGACTGACAAGCCAAACTCTTTTCATTAAGCAATTTTTATCTGCAAGATCGCGGTGAAAAAGGACAAAATGATCGGTAATTTCTCTAATGACCTACCATAATTTCATTAATTACGCGAGATAATGACACCCTTGCTGACGTACATTTGTCCAGCTAGTCCAGCATGGAAATAGTTTGCACTTTGGATAAAAGCACGATGCACACAAACCCGCACTTTTCATGTCATTCCACCATGAACATCACTCTGACAGAAAATTAATGAGTCAAAATCTTTTAGTGGAGAAGGAAGAAGGGGAAAAACTTGTCCAGTAGAGCTAAAACGTGGAGCGGTGAATGGCATGTCAACTGGAAAAGGGCATGATTCACACTGGACACGGTAGACGCTAAGCATTTCCTTTTTCATACGCGAGTCCTTTCACCTACTCGAGCCAACATTTTCTCCAAGAGTTTTACCCTTTCTCCAGCTGGCAAATACAAGGAAATTTCTCACGAGACGAGGGAAATGAAGGTGTATGTTGTACTTAGTCTAAAGTCTTAGACACACAATGTCAATATCTAGCCACACAAGGGCAATATTCCCAAGATCCAATGTAACAAAGACTTAGGGGAAACCAAAATGCTACTTACATTAGCCAGTCAATGGAACCAAAACTTTTTCTCCAGAAAAAAGTAAAACAGAGAAAGTAGAGCAAAGCCAGAGCATGCGATATGTGCGATGGGAGTCAGTGTGGGAAAGGGAGTCATGCAAATCTTCCTGTCAAGGTCTCATTCTGGAGAACGAGTATTATATTACTCTTTGTTCTCTTCCTTTCTTTCTCAACAATTTTACTCCTCCAACATACCATAATGGTACGCATTTTTCTCAGCCTGAAAAAACCCGGAGAAAAGGATAATAGATACCTATCTGCATAACAAGGGGAAATGATGAAATGGAGCAATTTGTTCAATAAATGCTTTATTGCGCACTGGAGGAAATTCTGAGATTTTGCCATTGTCAAAATGACTGGATGGTGATGGTGGTGGTGTTGCTGATGGGAATCGATACAAGAGCAAAAACTGAATGAACCTCTGCACACAACCATATTTATTGATCCCAACTTAATGGATATACATAAATATGCCAATGTAAGCTTGCTGGACCCTTATCTGCTGCTGGATGTCAACGGTGTATCGAAGCACAAGAAACAGCGTACTGTCTGCATTTTGTATGGAAATTATTTGCAAAAACACAGTCTGGAGATGAGTGGCAGTGTGGAATGGCAATGGCATGTGCTGCGTATTTGCTAAAAAAAACATTACTTTTACTTTGGGTTCACGAACAACGAACGAAAAACTTTCTCTCCAGACCAGCAGAGCTATACTCCAGCAGATTTCAGTTGGTTTGGTGTCAGGCACAAGGTATCACATTAATACCGGTCAGTTTAGTGCCAATAACCAACATAATCATATAATCAACAACTGAACATCGTCACTCGACATGAAATATGAACGTTGTCGAATGTGAATAGAGATAGTTTTCCATATTTCTCCACCACAAAATTACTTCTTTTCTTTACTTTACTCCCAGACGCAAACTTCCACCCACTCCGTCATCCGTTCAAAGCCTCCTTAAATTATGTTTAACCTTCCTTCCTCCTTTTCCTCTCCTGGACTAACTGGACACGGCACACCATAACACAAACACAGCTGGAGACAACAAGTCTGAAATTTAGTGAAGTCAATAAAAGTGAAAAGGTAACTTACCAATTTACTCGATATTGGCGATTTCCGAATTCCAGCTTATCAAAAGAAAAATTCACTCCATGAACATTATATTATCCTATCCTAGCAAGATCTTTTGAGTTAGTTTATCGTAGAATTGAGAAGATAACAACAAAATATCAAGCACATATTTTTGTTGTGAGATAAATACTAAATCCATGCCAGAGCTTGACGTTTACATTTTTAAAATGTTTAAACGCTAAAAACGTTAACACAAATAGCCAAATAGGCAATTCTTGTGTTATCATTCTATGAACTTGATAATCCCATAATCAACTTGAAATTTAAGTTTGAGAGAAAACAAACATTCAAAAACTTTGAGCTGAGAGCTTGTATGAAAACGGACGAAGGAGCGAGCTGGGATGTTGTTGTTTTTTATCCCGGCCAAAATGTACAAAACACAACAAAAATGAGAGAATTCCGATGCTTTGGGGTGGTTGTGTTGTGATGTGTGTGCTGGAATTTCGCTGGATACTACAAAATGCTTATGTCTATATGCAAAATATGAACAATGCACGAGCATTTTTATGGAAGAATGAAAAATATGGGGAAAGTAACATGAATTTATAATTCTGATGAATTGATGTTGTTCAAGATGTTATTTAATTCATAAAACTTGTGTAGGCATTATATACGCCCAGTCAATTCTCTTCAAAGATGTAAAGCGAAGATGAATTGTGAGGAACATTTTTTGTTCCGTCGAAAGTAGACCATTTTTTATAAAAGGATAAAATAAAATAATAAAAACTGTCTCTTTTTTTCAGAAGAAAATTTAAAGAACGAGTCTAGCTCCGTTGATGATGTTGTGTCCAGAGAGGAAGTTTTGTGGGATAACCTGTTGCTGGTAAACTTGCTGTTGAACGGCAACTGGGGTGTGGACTGGCACGTCTTGGATGACCCTGCGGTAGGTGACCTCAGGTTGGATTTGAGTCACTTGTGGAGTGATTTGAGTGTGGGTGCGGACTGGAGCAAGGACACGCTCCTTGGTGACAAGTGGCTCGTAGTCGCCAGCTTGGGCAGCACGGACAGAGACAACCTGGAAGAAGGACAATGTATATATTATGGATGAGTTCGAGATTTGGAGAGAGAGAAAATGAATTTTGGAATTCGGAAGAAAGCAGAAGAAATTGATGTTCATACTGGAACAGAGCGGGCATCAATGACGACGGCATCAGTGGCTGGACGGACAGCTTGAACGGAGTGGGCAAGGGGAGCTACATTCAAATAAGGGTTATAAGAGAGATAATTATTGTTGTAGAGAGTTGGAGTTCCAACAATGATTGGAGAGCCAGGAACAGGGACAAGGGAGCCTCCCTGGTCAGAGCCGGTTCCGTTATTTTCTGGTGGGGGCATTTGACCAGGGACGCCTGGGAGAGGAGCGGGGGTTGGGAGATCGGCGGGTGGTCCAGGTGCTGGGGTTGGGAAATCAGAGGGTGGTGCTGGGGCAGTATTGTTTGGGATACCTGGTGCATCTGGAATAGCTGGAATTTCTTGGAGGTAAGTTAAAGCGGGGCTCAAACCTGATAAAACTGGGGCAGAGACAAGGGAGGGCTTGTGGATAGTGGTTTGGTATCCAGTAACCACGGGTCTGTTCTCATAGTGGACAGTCTTGGTCAATGGGACTTGGACGGATTGGTATTGGAGGGCGGGCTGGGTGTAGTAGTATTGGGCTCCTGGAGCGGCCATGGCCACAGCCAAAAGGGGCAAGAGTGTCTGCAAAACAAAAAAATGTTTGCAGTGTTAAAATTCCATTTTTCTCACACGAATATTCCTAATTTTCGATTTCACATTTTTCACGACCACACCCACTTGGTTGGTGACACTTTTTCAGCAACTATATATTATGCACATATTTTCGAAACTAAGAAACTTACCAATGGATTCATGTTGGAAATTTGAGTTTTTTTTGCTTCTGCGTCTTGAGCTTTGAGCAAAGGTCGAGCTGACAGATGAATGTCGTTCGATTTGGAAATATGGCCGCTTTTATACCAACACCAAAATCGTCTTCAAATGAAAATGAGCCTGGCGAGCATAACTTCTCCATTAGGCATTTTCATACGAAGATATGCAATCCTCATACGAAATGGGATAGAAATGTTTGTAGCACAATAGCTATTTGAGGTGATGCTTAGTGGCTTTGGATAAAAAAATCGGGTTATAGCTCCGCTGATATCGAAAGGAGCCACAAGAAGCTTGATCATAATTGCATTACGCCAGCCATGGCTCCTTTTCGCTCATTTCGTTTGTGAAACGCCTTCTCGCAACCTGAACAGGAATGATATATATTTCCAGGTTGAGGTGGTGGTCGCAATCGCAACTTCTCAAAAAATTCTCTACGATACAAAAATGAAGTGAGTACATGTCCTGGACTGGACTAAAAGCTGTAGAGCTTCTCCATCTCCATTCTTGCCATCATCTTCATATTGGGAACCCATTTAACAAATCCAAACGATGTGGACGACATAATGAATCGTATCGTTGATCCTAGCAAAAAAGGTGTGACCCCAGAAAACGATCAGAACGAAAAGTTACACACATACAATTTTTCAGGCAATCGCATTCCACAAGAATATAAAAAAATAGTTGGAGAAGAGCTCGATCTCCCTCTGTGCCATGTCTTTTTGTGCTCAAGTCACTGCGAAAGAAAAAAAATTGCTCTCGCTGTTTGATTGTGTTACACTTGAGATGCTACCTACAATTGTCCAGTGGAGTGGTTGCACAGCGTGCTCGACAGCAGGCCACCTATAGTCGTAGCCATCTTGATTGCCAAAAATATAATCGCATACGTTTACATGTCGCTATCATTATATTGTCACATGATAGATAGTAGATCAATATTAGATCAGCTCAGATTTTTCATGCAGATGGCAAATTGGTAAAAGAGATTTTAAGGAAGGCTACTCCTCTTGCACAAAAGCTAAAAACGATGGAGTCTTAATTTCTGGTTTGTTGACGTAATTGGGCAGTTACTTAATTCATAATTGTGGAGAGCGGTGGAGTGACATGATGGTTGCTGCATGTTGCATTTATTTTATTGTTGAGGCAGTTTTGTGATTTGGGATACTCCCGTTCGTTTTTTGCACGAGTGCTAAACGTGTAGATACATTGGCTCCAGAAAAGAGCAATTTTATGGCGTTGGATAAAGCTTGTTAACGGTACTCCTGTGACTCTTTTTATGGCATTATAAACACGTTTGAAGGGATGTTCTTGACTTTAACAAAGTGTTTATATTGTCTTTTACTGGCTTCTGGATGATTGCACATAGAAATATTCCATCTGCGACTACACTTTGATTTTTTTGCGAGAAATAGTAAAAGTCATCATCATTTTTCTAAAACAGTTGGGGAGCTTGCCACTGAAATTGCGCTGTACAATGAGTCCACATATTATTAAGCAATCAAAGTACGACCATTACATTCGCAACAACGTTAAAGTTGGAAGATGTGTTTTGCTTCGAAATTTACGTTCAGCTCATCTAATGGCTCCCAATTACAAGCATACTAGATCGTGAATTGTATCAATCTCCCACGGGAAAAAGCAGTCGTTGAACGATTCAGTTTCAGAGATCTTCCACTTTCGGAAGGTGTCTTCGAAATATTCTTGCTCTTTTCTTTGCGTTCATAGTTTATAATAACACGTGGTTGAGGTAATAACAATGGAAAGCACGCAAAAATATGTTTTCGCCAATTCAGTCTAATTCTGCTGGTCGATAGCCGACATTTGAAGGCCATCCTCCTCTGGAGTTGAAACAGAACAAAAAAAGGTTTTATAATGCCTCTGGCTACAGAATTGAGTCTTGCGACTAAGCCAAATAGCTCAACATTTTTGTAAGGACACGCTGATATACGCATCAACAGAACTCAATGAAGTCTTCGCAATGGACACGTACGAAAAGTGATACAATATAGAAAAGAATCAATAGCATCACCACGAACGAAAAATAAGTTCTTTCTTTCGATTATGTAACATGTAACACATGACATATACGGAATGCGGCTACAAGATGAAATGAATATTTTGCCAACATTTTTCTTTCACGACACGAAAACTGGAAGTGGATTTGCTGGACTAACTTAAATGAGTCCGTGCTCGTAACATTTTGGTATGTCCAGAAAAGGGAAAATCACAAGCCTGTTTTGCAAATTGTCGGTTTTAGTTGTTCATTACGCGAAAACGATAAGGATTTTCTGGATGGGACAAGCACATAAAATTTGATGTGGACGACCGGACGAGGCCGACGGAATTTAATTAGCTATAGGACCAAGACAAACTTTCAAATTCAAATACTGTCATTCGGACATATCATGAAATAATTTTAAGATGCGAGAATATTCTCCACAGTTCGTCAGATCTAGAAGTGAAAAAAAATCCAAATCAGGAAAATATATTCAAGTTTGGTCCTGATCTAGATCATTAACTATTCTCTGCTTCCCACATGGACCTGCTTAACTTTATCGTTATGCTTGAAGCTTGAAATGCTTTTATAATCCAGTGCATTTTTCATCTCAAGCCCCTTCCAATTTACATAAATGTTTAAGAAGTTGCTAATTCTATTACACGTAAACATATAACCTATTAGCTGCTTTTCATGCCTGTGTACGGACTTTTTGCGGGCTCTAACTTTGCGATGAGAAAAGGTATAGAATTTCATCAAAATAATTAGAGGTGGTGGCATGCATGGAGAATATGATGCAATCCAATATATACATCAAGCATTTCAAAAAATCAGCTTCTTCTGTCCATATTATTCAGGTGACGGGTGTGGCTACTTTGATGAAACATTTTTGCAGATAGGTACGAGAGAATATAATGATGCCATTCCAGGAGTGGACAAGGCCGACTGGCTTTTCTACCTTGCCTTTTCCTTTACTACATAACAGTCGCTCGCATTTTTGCAAATGTGAGACTGTCACAACATGACCACCACACCACATTCATTTTCTCATATCGAGTAAAAAAATCTATGTATTCTTTCTATTGAGATGTCTTGCGGTGAAGGGAGACGAGAGAATTTTCTTAATTCTCGACTCAAGTGGGACCTAAAGACGGATCTAAAAGTGGAATGACGACGATTATGATTTCTCGAAGACGGATGTGGACTGGCAGATAAAATGGAAATAGTATTTGCTTGGCTCATCGTTTGATTAATGAAGGAGGTTCATTGTCTCGTTGTCTGGATTCAAAAATCGACGCTAGCAAACACTCAACTGGGATTGTGAAAGGAAACATGATCAATTTTATTTTAGGCATGGATGGGTGGAGGATACAAGTCAAGTGTTGAGAAAAAATCCTGGCCAAGTTTGCGTATGGATTAGTATATTTGAGCTCGACTTGTGTACATTAAATTTTCAAAGATCAGAATTTTAGTATGTGATTCAGGTATGCAAACATAATACGCAATAAAAAGGCAGTTTTGTTCACCAAACCACGTAAACATGCGTTAACCAAATATTTTTCCATATAGTCGGAATATATGTCTGAATCTCTTTGGTCGGAACTTTCTGCAAACATACGTAAAACCATGCGAAATAAATAATACCAAACTGTGAAGAGGGAGAAACTGGCTCCAGACGTTTCCACATAAATATTGAATTTGTACCTGATCATATATTTCTTGTGTACCAAAGATTCAGCTGTCCACAAAATCCATATAAGAGTACATCCTTACGGACACGATATAATAAGAGATTCGGATTGCCCTTAGGTAACAAGCTTGAAATCGGAGCATATGCAGAAGGTGTGCTTTTACATCCTATATTGTCCACATGTCCAGCGTCCACGCACCGATACAATGATCTATTGGAATAGCAAGAAGAAACCCCACCGCAAGGTGTAAAGCAGTTTAACAACACAGGTACCAGAAGAGGAGAGAGCTCTCCTTCACGCAAAACTCGATCTAATCTAATTCCCATCTCTAAGATACTTTTTACTGGATGAACTGGATATTATGAGATTCTCCAAGAATCCTGCCTGGATAGAATCCTGCCTGGATAGAATCCAGCTATTGGAAAGGGTGTATATTATGTCATCTCCACAACTCCTCTCTCCTCTGGTGATCCAAAACATAGCAATTAAACTTAAGCAAAAATATGATGAGGGTTGAATGTAGAGGGGCGTAAAAAATTGCAGATGTGCTTCCAAACTTCATCCTCATCGCTCCATTTTTTATTTGTACACCCGAATTTGATCGTATGTATAATACACATTAAGCATTACAGGACATCCTTAATTTTTTTTCTTGATAGGCAAATGGGAAGAATTCCTGTTGATGAATTATCCAAGGGTGGATACAAATGGAAGCCAAGCCACATACACGCCTTGTATCGCATATTTCTCGCTACTGCAACTACTTTCTTTCCTTTTAACCTAGCTTTTGCGAAAATTGATGTACTGGTTAAAAAATTTCCATCCATATAAAACAGATGGAGGTCCCTGGGAAATCTTCACTTCACGCTCAGTTTCCGATCTGACAATAACACTCATTCCTCAAGAGTCTCCAACAACCTCAAAATCATCATCATGCAGTCCGTAAGTGGAGCATTCAAAAATGGAAACAATTATTTTGTAAAAAATAATGATCTAGATTTAACTCAGTATTTGTTTCCCCATATATTTTTCAGGTTGCCGTTCTCCTCGCCGTCGTGGCCGTTGCCAGCGCCTCCGTCTACCGCGTCCCATCCCACGACTCTGCCATCATTGAATCTCACCGTGTTGGAGGCAACTTCGCCTACTCCACCCAAGAAGCTCAAGCCTACGGAGTTGTGAGCCCAGTTGTGCAGAACGTTGTTAGCCCAGTTGCCACCTCCTACTCTGCCATCCCTCAAACCTACTCCAACTGGGGATACAACTACAACCAGGTCGCCGCCGCTCCAGCAGTCACCTACGCCGCTCACCACGGATATCAGACTCTCGGAAACGTTGCTGTTGTCAGGAGCGGAAATGTTGTTCCAACCACCTACGTTCAAGCCGGACAAAGCCCAGCTTCCACCGTGAAGACCAACCTCGGATACAGCATTGTCTACTAAACTAGCCTCTTAGCAAATAATAAGTACCTTTCGAGGTTTTTACATGATTCGGAAATGACTCCAAAAATATTCTTCTCTGGTCTTATCTATCGGCCAAAATAAACAAAAAAGCAGTTTAGAGATAACATAAATGTTGACACACTTGCAACGTTCTACTATTTGCTTATCCACATCCACATCGCCTTATCACCTTTACTTCGCCGCGTGGTCTTACCTGTTGTAACTATTAACCTGCATGCATCTATCATTGTTACTTATGATCTCATATTCATAGTTGCTTCCCACACCACATCGTCGTAAACATATCTAACGCCAACGGCGACGACGCAAAGGCTAGAGATTAGATTAGCGGTGAAATTCCTGCTATAGAGAGCTGCTATATGGAACGAGCATATTGAAGAATGACTATCTCCAGTGACTGGCATTTTCCACTGTGCCTATTACGCAAGAAGCGCTCTATTCATATGCTTGTTTTTCTCGCAGGCTCATACACAATTCTCACAAGTTCCAATATTTTTCCTCGCATAAAACAAATATATATTCTCTGGGCAATACACCTTAAGTGGTTTTGACATGGGAGCTACAAGTCTCCTAGACATACCGGAAGAAGTGGTAAAGTAGAAGGCAAAAGTATATAATATATATACTGGTCTTTGATGGATAACAATTGCAATTTATGTATGTATTTAATAATCTGATAGATTTACGGCCACCTCCTTCAGCATTTTAAACTTCCCGACTTGCTCCGCTTCCGAAGGGTTTGCAAGCTCATTAAGTTGGTGGTCGACGAGTACTTCAACAAAGACAAGTATAATCCTTCGACGCAAAATGAGGTCTGGATTGAGATCAATGAAGCTGGGCGCACCTTCTCCAGGTTGTTCCACCTCCCGATTTCCCTTCCGATGACACATGTCTACATCAAGAACACCGGGGCCGGAATATACAACGATAATGCGGTGGGCGAATTTTTGAAAAAGTATGGGAAAGTAGTGACCCACCTTCGGGTGCACATCTTCTCCACCTTCATATCCTCCAAGGAGCTCCATTTCTATGCGACCTTGACGAACCTCCAGTACTTGGAAATGGATGAAGTGGATGCGTCCAAGAGGGACTGTCGAGGGGGATCTTCCAGGAAAAAGTCTCCCTTTCCGAACAACTTCCAAAAGCTGAAGACATTGAAGCTTGGGCTGATCCACAGGTCCCACACGGATGACACATTCTATCCTTGGGAGCTGATGGAAGCATGTGATCAAGTGGAATATATGGGACATCCTATCTTCAAACACGTTCATTACGGAAATGAAGGGCAGGCGCTTCACCGAGGAGGCTCCTTTGGATGCGTGATGGATATCATTCGGAAGCGGAAAAATGGACATAAAGACAACTTGAAATTCTATGACATGGAGAATTTCGAGGATGACCTCAGATATCCAAGTATTTTCAGCTTTATGCGGTTGAGTGAAACCTGCTACAAATCGAACACGAAGCTAATGAACGTGGATGCCTGCTTGTTTGCTTGTATCAGTCCTCTCGTTCGGAATCATTATGAGACATTTTCCAATCCGATCCACTCCTCGAGGAATGTCCATGCGGCCATGCTGCTCACAGAGATGCCTTACCTGGAGAAGCTGCTCATCACTGGAACGTCGAGGTGCTCCTTTGCGGATGAGTGGAATAACAGACCCAAATGGCCAAGTTTAAGAGAGCTTCATCTGAACGTGGACTCGAAGAACTTGGCTCAAATTCAGGGGATGACGGAGGAGTCAAAGAAGCTAGTCGACTTCCTCTTCAACAAAGGAATTGTTCGAGAGAATTTGCGAGAGCTGAGCTTACACTTCAGGGACACCCTCAACATTGTCCAGTACTACTGTCCTCGCTCGGCGGCTGTTGTACACTCTTGTCCAAACATTACCAAACTCAGTATTAAAACATGGCAGGGGACAAACAAGGCCATGTGCAAATTATGGGCTGGGCTGCCTCACCTCGAGGAGGTGATTATAGACACCTGCACAAATGTGGGAAATGTTGCTTTCGTCTGGGAGAGTTTGGAGAATCCAATCTTCTTGAAACTGAAAAGTATTTGGAAAGAAATATTATTACACTTTCTTTTTTTTCTACTTAAATATCAACCATGTCTGATTCCTGATTTGGGTCGTCTATCTTTTATTTTGCAGAACTACGCAAACTGTCGTTCAAGGCTCTGGACAGAATGGATAAAATAACAGACACACTCTTCATCCATGTTATACGCCATCTGCCACTGACGCACTTGACGATTGAGGCAAAACGGCCAATTGAAGGCGTAAGTTTAAACGCTCTTTGTAGCAGTTTCGATCGGTTGAGCCCAAAATCTTGTAATTCGTAATTTTAAAATGACATTTATTTTGTATGCCATTTCCCTGAGCAGGTTACGGAAGTAGGTGTTCGAGCTCTGCTGACTGGAGAATTTGCAAATACGATTGAAAAGTTCCCGTTCAAAGGGTTTACTGTGAGGTGTGTGCCCTCGATGGTGCTTAAGGAAATCGAAATGAGCTTCCGATCTTCTCAGATGTAAAAAGCTATCACACATTTTGCCACTGATGCTGATAATGTCAGTGTAAAAGTGTAATTCATAAAGGTCATTTACATTAAAGACTGATGGAATAAAATAAAACAACAAATCTTTTACTTGTAAATCTTCAGGAAGAGAGTTTCTCATTATACATATATGCATATAGCTTCTTTGCAAATATGCACCTAAACTAAATCCATATCTGACCAGTATGATTGCGAAGTTTCCAGCTTGTGGCTGGAAGGAATTGGCATTTGGCATTTAAGGAAATAGCTCGAGTGGGTCAAATGCGCCCTTTACACCTAAACTCAATCCTACACAATTCGGTATTACGATGTTGGATTACTCTGCTGAATTCATTTCCCAGTTCCAGTAATGTGTAGCTGGAGGGAAGAAATAAGAGTTCCAGCCATAAGTAAAAGTCGCGAGAAATGAGTAGGTATCATCTGTATTAAGTATGCACTCAATAAGGGGATATATGTACATGGGTTAATTTTCGGGTAATTTAATTAATGGAGTGATGTGGGTTTTGCGGTTGGCCTTTCCGAAGAATGTTATTATCAAATTGATGCAATCTGTGACATGTGATGTGATGGAGGCGGATGGAAGAGGTTCTCTATATTGCTACATTTTATCCATAAAGGAACAAAAAGGAGTGGAAGGGGATTGAGACGAGTCAGTGTTCTTCACAAACTGCGAAGGTCTAGTTTCCACTGCTCGGTACTTGATCATCTTCAGCTTCCAATGCATTTGAGGAAGGACTCGTTTTGGGACACTTGGGAAATGGTGAAAATTTCAGACCTGGCAACTTGCCTCCTCGTAACTCTCCTTGTGTTACACTACTCGGACTGGGGCGAATGTATCCAAGTTGGAGATCGCTATCGCCGTGATCGTAAGTAGAATTTAGATTCACAAAAAGTTATCAAAAAACTACATTTTATGTGCAACCAAGTTTTACAGCTTGTTCTTAATTATCAAGTGTCTGCGGAACACAATGTCGAGAATTATGAAGAAGAACAGCCACTGAGCAACTGGTCGCCAGATTTAGTATTTGAAACTGGCTGGCCGAGATTTCTGAAAAATAAAAGGGCAGCTTTTGGAATTCTTCAGTTGGCCACAAAACGTCCGCATAAAACTGCTTCTCAGTAAGTTTATATTGTAATCGGAGCTGCTATATACAAGTTACGACAATCTTATAAGTTTCAGTGATATTTTTCAGACTGATACACTTGCCTGTGCCAGATGCATTCATGTCTGTTCGAGGAAGGAAGAGATCCATTCCAGAAAATCCAGTTGTTGACTTGATCAACTATATCAATAGAATTAGGTCACAGCAGCAACCCTTGTCCAGGTCTCGTCAATCCTCTGACGATGAAGGGTAAACCATCAAACCTCATCTCGATCTCATCATTGGAGAGATATATTCCACATGTGTAGCATGTAGAGGCTATATAGTCACATAATCATAATGTGGCACTCTAGTGTTAGTAACCTTCAGTTTGTATATAACTTATCAGAGTTGTCGCTGTCATCTTCACTAAGCTCACCAGCAGTGAATAAATGCAAAGTTACAAAAGTTAGTCAAAAATATTACAAATATTCACTTTCCGAACATATTTATTTTGAAGACGGTCGTTGTCATAAATTCTAACTTAAAAGATATACAAATACAAATGCACATTTGAGAAGGAAGTATCATTCGAATATCATCACGCATCATCACTGATTTTCTCCCTGGTTTAACCGTTATCACAATTTGTAGGAGTATTTATCATCCTCTCCAGCAGTGGAGTCATCATCTTCCTCGTTCAGTCCATAAGTCAACCTCTGGAGGTAGGATGAGACGCACCACATCGTGTACTCTCGCAGGAGGAAACCGGCCACGTACACGGGGATTGCGTAGGGCTCCATCAGAGTCATGCAAAGGGTCGCGAGGAACACGAGAATGTGAAGAATGAGTAATACCAAAGTGTAGAGAACCCAGAGGCGGAGCATGGACTTGCTCTCCTGCAACATCAATTTTATTATTATTTTTAAATGGAAAGCATTTAAAAGTGATTAATATTAATATAATACTGGAATCATACACGTACCCTGACTGCAGCGAAGAAGAGAATGAATCCAAGCACGACCTTTTGCAAATAGTAGAATGCAAAGAAGGACAGCAGAATTCGGATAGTTGTTGCTGAAAATATTAAATTTGTTTCACGTTAATTTTTTTTGCAAAGTCAAGTTTTAGTTTTACATAAAACATTGTTGTCCAACAGTATGTATACATACCTTCAACATTTTTTAAATTGATAAAGATACTCAAGTTCGTTGGAGGACTATTGAAGAAGTCGACCACACTCTGGAAATTGTCTTCGTAATAGATAAACCCTCCCACGCTCAGGATTAGCAACGCTGTTGCAATTATCTAAATTGGATAAAAAGCAAGTCTTGAAAACTAAAAACTCATAAAATAAAACAATGCAATATTTCTAGGAGCTTTGTCCGACACTTACTAAATCTACAAACGCGACAAACTTGAGCCCAGTCTTGAGCTTAATGCAACACATTGGCCTGGTCCACATTTTGATTCACTTTTTTAAAACACTAGAATTTTTGCAAGATTTGTCCGAAAACGCCCACTCATTTGCTTTAAGTTGTGCAACAAATTTCCACACTTTCACACGATAATTATCATAACTCCACGATTACGGTCTCGCAGGCTCATTCCAGGCGAGCTAGATTGAAGTACTGGAAGAAATAAAAAGGTAATTATTACTCCAATCCAGATTAGTTTATTCAAACACACGCATATTATGCATGTTTGTATATGGGTTGTATGCATACGAAATTCTTAGTTCCTTGTTCACGGCTTACAATCAAAAGATAATCACATTATTATTTATTATTATCTTCCCGTTCCTAATTAAAAGTTTACACAGGAATTAAACTAGTAAATAGACACGAACATATTCTCGTGTGCAGTGTTTTAGCTGGAGAACGGAGAAGTCTGTAATGAGCAGTACGTGCCTCCATAAAACGAGGAGCGCATATTGTTACATGGGCTTGGGCATCCAGTATATTTGCGCAATAGGTTATTTTGTGCAGAAAAAAAGCTTCATGCAAGGAGCAATCTTATTATGGTTTGAAGTATTTTCATGCGGAACACAAGCACACGGGCGACAAAATACAATATAGTCTCACACAAGGTTAAGCATGGGAAGCATGAATCACTCAGAAGAAAAAAAACTTCGCTTCGCAGTTCGCAAAAATCGCGATAATTAACAATTAAGATTTGCTTTGCATTGTACACATGATGCACACACAAGATCTCTGTGGTAGTGGCCACTCTTGAACAATAATATTCTTGCACAAAACAAAACAAAGATATATATAGCACGCCGCCTTATGCCCATAACATTTTAATTTCGTTTTCACGCTTAAGTCAACTGCGACCACACCAGAGTGCAACTAGAGATACACTACACACCACCCTTCCTTTATCCATTTAAACTCTAATTTCACATTTTTTCCTCCTTTATCTCTGCCTATTTTTTCCTGTAAAGCATCTAAGAGGTTTGAAACAGTGCGTTAGTTAGGTATAGCACACATAACACAATTGCGTAGTGTTGCAATTGTCGTTGTTAATTATGATCGTTTGAAAAATGCTTAAACGTGTGTCATGAAAAATTGCTTTTAGACAATTCTCAGCGATTATTTAACTTGAATCTTTTAGTGTTCTTCTTGCATGATTCTTGTTGAGAATTTAGTTTGACTTGACCACGACACGGGGCTAAGAAAAAATTTATGCGATTTACGGTACTTCTCGTTGGCAAGTCTAGAATATATTTTTCTTGGGACCTGTCTGACCACTTGGCGTTGGCATTGCCACTGGCATGGCACACAAGTTGGCAACTGGTAATACCCAGTATTTCGCGGATTGTTTAGTTTGGGCCACTCAGTTCACAAAACAGCTCACCAAATCAAATCCCACAATCAGGATTCAGAATAATGAAGGTTAATATAAGGAGGAACAAGATTGTCGGGATCAGGATCGGAGACTACAATCAAGTTATTCGCAATGCATTTTTTGCTCGTTTATGTAAAGGACATATATATAACTCCACTCAAGTCTTGGTAGGACTAGAACCAAACTCCTACGCTAATGCACGTCAACTAATTTTCAACATTTTTTTGAACTACTTGAATCTTGCTCTGAGATCTTTTTCTTATATCTGCACAGGTCTCTGTTATGAAACTAGAAAATCATCAAGTGAGCATATAATATACCTTTGTTTTTTTAGAATCTACGAAAAGTTCTTTGATGAAAAGGAAAACAATTGAAGGCTTGAAGAAGCTCACCGCACCGTAAAGAATTGGACGAGATTGTGCATGCACCAAGGCATTTAAAGTCGAGAGAAAAAATGGACGTATTATCATTATTATATGTAATGAGTTTTCATTCCATATCATGCGTAATCCTCAATTATGTAAAGAACATATACTGATTTTACTGGCTGACTAAAAAATTATAGCTTCCCTCACGGCATTTGAAGTAAATAGTATTTATCCTTTAAAAATAAAATGCATCTAGAGTCGAATATAGTTCTAAATTCTAAAAAGGACGGAACTATATACATACATAATATGTTCTGGCTTATACTCATCAGCCAAAAAGTGGAAAAAATGCGTGTGCAAGGAACATTCATGAATGCGTAAAATGTGTTCTATGCCTAAGATAAAAATGCATAAAGTTCGATTTATCAAATCAAATCATAGCTGTTGTTTCGTGAAAGCAATCTAAAGGAAACATTGATATTGAAAAAAAATCGTTCCTCTTCGCTTTCTAAGTACAGCTACATAATACTATAAATATCATTTTTTTATAGAATGCACACTTTCAAAGTTACAACCGATCGTAATCGGAAACTTTGGAAAGTATTCGCTAATACTAGCATTGTGCAAGACCTTGGAGGAGTCCTAATAACACAAGATAAAAAAATTCATGAATATATATTATTTTGATGGATCTAACGATAGAATACAATGTGCAGCAAATATGCACATTTAATAATTTATTATGCATTATCTTTGCACACCCTCTGCATTTTAAATTGGAATATTGGAAAAGTGCGTTAAAAATAACAAGTTATGTAGCATCTAACATGAGATTACTCCACCGGCAAACAAACGTATGCATTATGAAAACATGCTGTATATTTGTGTATCTCACTTTTCATTAGTTTTGATAACCTATATTTAAATGGTTTATATGACCAATTAAGGCAGAGATGTCAGCTCCACATACACTCTGTAATTATTTCAAGCAGACCCAGATCACAGATCATAACTTCGTATTTTTATATGTTCAAAAAGGGAGCACTGATGTGTAAATTGAAAAGCACAAATTCACAATTAAAGTGAGAGAAAAAGCCCCCAAAAAATAGTGCGAATCGCATTTCAATGTGCTCTTGATGTTCTGAACGTTCCTGAACGTAATTGATATGACACGTATGAGTGTTCATGTAGAGCACAAACATTAATCAAGGAAGCTTCGCTGGAAAAGGGATTTCGAAATGCTTTACGCCAATTTTGTTCACATTTCATAACTGATATACTATACGGCTATCGCGAGTCGAGTTTGATATAAAAATCATGATGTATATAGTGCGTATTAAATTGTACCTATTCGCACGACTCCATGTTGTGGTGATGATAATGGATGTAAATCTATCCGCTCCAGAGGAGGTATTTCACTTGGAATGCTTGCGCCAGGAGGCAAGTCCGGGTATCATTTTCTGTTTTGATGATATTTGATACACTTTCACGCATTCACTAACAGGAAACTATTAAGCAATCACTTCCAGGAAAAAAATGATTATATTCGGATGAAATGATGACTGTCTTGCCAAGAAAAATGGAATAAAGTGAGGTTTCTTTGAGAAGAGTGTCTAAAATGCAAAGAAGTGAGAATAATATGTAACCAGAGCGTATCACATAGATCATAATAATAGCACATCCAGGGGAGTGGAGCTACAATGACAATATCAAGTAGGTGTCTGGATTTCAGGGTTTTTGACCAATTCAAGGAAGTTGGTCAACACCGTGACATTGGATTATGAGCCAAAGAAGAGCTAAAAATAGTGTTCATTATGCAGATGTCTTTGTGTGCTGAGAGCATTGAAGCGCATCATGAAAATAGTGTACAACAAGTCTTCTTCAAGGTCGAGTGGATTAGGTACAAAATATTTTTATGTTGATCTTCCCTACCTTGCCTGCCAATCTGCATCAGTTTATTTGACTCATTCTGCTTGGTCATTTGTGAAAGGGGTGCAAAGGATTGAATAATGAACAAGTTATTTCAATGCAACGTGTCTCCGTCTTTCAATAATAAAAGCATGCAACAAAATGCATTTCACGTGTAGCAAGTTTAATAATTTAACAAGGTATATGCATATATTTGCAGGTGAGTATGTACATCAATTTGGATTTTTTTATTATTGTCAAAGTCAAGTGTGTAACTTTCGGTTGACGAATCTTAAATTTTGGCAGTTATGCAAGTCACATCCTTATTACTCTACGACAGTACTGAGGATCGAGGTTAACTAACGCGTGCTGAATTGTTACAAAAATTATAGTAAACTTATGTCACAGTTTACGAAAGGGTTGTGTGCATGTAGTATGTAATGTACTCGTGGCAATTTTTGTTGTTCAAGAATGACACGGAGTGCTCCTCCGTCACAGAACACGTCGCATCTTGACACTATTGACTTCAAAAAGAGACGTCAACTTGCAGACAATCAATTTATTATTCCTTTTCCAGCGCAGACTCTCGAATGCTGTGGTGGTGCTAATGTTTTGGTACTCTGCTATGTCGCTGATAGTTAGAGAATCTTCAACAGAGTAAAAAAGTTTTCCAACGGTTGCTTTCAGATTCTTTTGAGCTTGAACAATCTCCGAAGCTTTTCTGACTGCGTTGTCCATTGCAAGCTTGGCAGCACTTCGGCTGAAATACAAATTAAGATAATTGAATGCATAATAATTGTGCACATCTTTTGAAAATAAAATGCTTTCTAATTTCTAAGTAAATTTTCTAATTACCTATGACGTTGGAGGCATTCAGGAGTGATTCTAATGACTGGTGGACTAACGTTGACTTGATGATCCAGTTTTTCGTTGATTATAGAGAAGAGTTCCATGTACTGATTCAGGCTATCACAGACGACATAGAACTCCTTGACCACTTTTACTCTCTCAGTTTCCAAGATTGGATGTTGGTCTGTTGTTCCTTTCGTCTTTCCATTCGATACTGCCATTTGTTTCTCAAAATCACGAAGAATCTTCACTTCCAAAACGTTGTCGTCATCTTCTGCATCATCCTCCAGTTTGTACCGTTTCACCATTGAGGTTGTGCTGACCCCGCTGTCGGGTATACCAAGTTTCTTCAAAGCGAGCTTAATAAAGTCTGCTCTCTTCCTGATACTTTCCCTTGCTGCTGGCATTTCAGGCTTGGTGCTGTAAATCTGTATGCAAAACTCAATTCGGTCTGGGGTCACTTCCACTTCACCAATACTTGACACTTTGACAAATTTCCGTTTCGTTAAGGCCATGTCAGAATCAGTCATTAGAACGCTGTACACCCCAGATGGATCATTTATTGCGGGGATCCTCGAGTCGATATCGCAATCATTGAAAGCTGTCGCGGATGACTGTCTGCGCTGGGGAAATTGTGATTTCGATTTGGGAAGGCCTGTTCGAAACGACGAGATTGCCATTCCACTTCCACTACTGCCTGCTTCTCGCAGTGGCATACTACTTATTCTACAACTACAAGACATCGAATGAGTAATCAGTATTCACTGTTTACTATTTATTTAATAAATTATTTCTAACGGTAGATTAGAACGCATTCCTAACAAATGAGCAACAATGTAATAAATACCATAAATATTAATAACTATTATAATCATGGGCTAAACCAACTTTGACGATTTCAGAATTTGAAGATGAGAAACGGGTTATGGGAGTAGGGACTTTCGTTCAGTTCCTGCAAGCAAGCAATAATAAAAATATTTTACATATATTTTGTCATTCACAGATAACAGATTTCAGAAGAAGAAAACTTCGGTTAAAGTAACAAACTTACAAATCTGGTTGTGTAAGGCGACTCTCCTTATCCGTGTTCCGTACGTGATCAATAAACTTGTGCAGAATTGCAGTATCAAACTCGTTTGGAATAGGCTTTACTCCAGTAGCCCAGTAGTAAATATCCCAATCATTTGACGGTAAGTTAATCAATCTGTCATACTCCTTTAACTCTGTTTCTGACATAGAGTTCAAGAACTTGGCCGCAAATGTGCTCAGGAGGAGTCCATTTTCGAGCATACCACGCTTCCGGCTTTGATACAAAAGACGGGCTTTCAAAGTTTTCAGAGATTCGCCTTGTTTCTAATAAATTAAGTAAAGAGAAAACTATCTAGTTTAGTACTATGTCACTAACTTGATTTGAAGCAACGCTCGATGAAATATATATCAGTTCTTCTATTACCTGTTCGTATGGAGGGATGAAAGGTTCTTGGATCGTATTCTCAGACGACGGAGGCAAGGAAGAGTTTCCAAGTTTGAGATTGTTAATACATAAAGTACGAATTGCTGTAGTATGGTTAGCGTTCACAGGCAACCGGGCCTTGGACGTTAGAAGTATGAAGTTCTTCCCGTAATTACGCAGGATTCCCGAAGACATTGCTCTCTCGACCTCTTCAAGTGTGGTCACACTCCGCGTGGGGAAAAGAAGCTGGAAATCGGATATCGAAGTAACCACGGAGTTTTGCAGTTCTTCCCGGGGGTAGCTTTACTCTTCTTGTCAGTGTTGCTCCCCTGTGCAGTTAGGATGAGGACGACAGGACGAGGACCCCTTAGGTTTCGGCTATGAACAATAAAGTACGAAATGAATTCAAAGTATACGAACATGGGTCTCATTTAATTTTACAAATTACATCCACAAAACACAAAAAATGGTACATGCTCTTTCTAAGAAAAGATTGAAAAAAAAACTTGTGTGAAAATTACTCCTTACCTACAATGTGAACGTGAACACGTGATCACTTGCTGATTTTCACTGATGTCTCAAATTCACACACGCAACGTCTGTGATAGCGATACAATAAAAGTACTGCCAAACTGCCAACCACTTGTAAACTGCATACAAAACTACTATCTTACGATTAGTATGGTGACGGTGGCCGATGAAAGCAGAAGATATGCACTTCCTCTTAACAGGAATTTAGGTTAACAAAAATCAGCAGCAGAAACTTACATTAGCACACCGAAGTATTGCTCCTGTAATCCTGTTTTTGTGAAGAAAGTATTATTTTGTGTTCATGTATCTTCAGCAATCAGCATGTGTTCTGTTCATGTGTTCATGCCCATATGCCCATGCATTGTGGACATGCAGTATAATGCCTGCTGATGTGATGTGATGATGTGAGATCCGATCGAAGAAGGTGCATTTACCTATGCAGACAAGCAATATGCATTACAGATTTCAGATATACGTTACTGTATATTCACACATGTTTAATATTATTATGTCGAAGGTGTGATCGTCACTTTAGGCACTGAAACTCTTAAAACATAGAACATATCTTCTCTGACTGAACGTCATATGAGCTAGAACTATAGACAGGAACAAGGATATGTGTTGATTGTTATGTGACATTGTGAAACAAAAGTCTTTCACAGGATACACAAGTGGATATTGGACGATTGGAAGTGTCAGATTGTTTAAGTGAATTTGGAATTAGTCACTGGCGAGAGAGAGCAGAGATCATTTAATGACATTTTGATCATGGCAGATTTCACAGACGGGAGCGAGAGGAGAAGTTTTTGAAGGGATGCGATTTGAATCCGTGGAACACTATATACAGTAGTTGACAGTGACAAGGAAACTGTGATTTCATTAGGTGCAGGATAAGCATTTTTGACGATAATAAAGATTCCAGTGAAATTCAGAGAATTCCAGAGTAGACGACATTCCCCTGGCCCTGTCGACGGCGACGACGGCGACATAGCGATTTCGATTCGGGAATTAGGAACTGGGGAGAGGAGGATTTTAACATTTTTAACTGTAACTGACTGAATTGTATTGACCACAATAACGATGGATGAGTTTAATGAGGAGGTATGAGAGATGGATTCTTAATTTGGTTTAGATTGAATTTAAAAGCCTTTCTCTGTTGAATGTAAATATAATTAGTATTTTGTGTGGTTCTGAATTGATTTGTTACAGACCCAGTTCGTGGCGGATGAGGTGAGCGGAATCGTGAAGGAGACGATCGAGCAAGTGATTGGGGGCCAGACGTACTGCAATACCAAAGTTAGCCAGTGGACATCTGCCGTTGTGGAAGGTTGCCTGTTGGGGCTAACTGGGCTTCAGAAACCGTTTAAATATATTGGTATGACCAAAGATGAAGATGAAAGAGTATTGTTTAAAACGGATGAAGTTTGGATTTCAAATTTTCATGGCACATCCATAATTATTGTTTTCTTTGTACAGTAAACTGCACAATTATGCAGAAATCTGGCGCTGGGCTACATACGGCAAGTTCTTGCTTCTGGGACAATGCCACTGACGGTTGCTGTACGGTCAGATGGGAGAATAAAAGTCTATACTGCATTGTCTCTGTCTTTGGACTTGCTATTTAAATACAGCTCGAATCTGAAGTCTGGAGAGGACGAGAATGGATATTAAGGAATAGGAACGTTTAAAATTCCACTGTCGTAACAATTCCATTGAAAACTTATTTCATGTAAACGCTTTAGCTGTATCATTGTATCATTCCATGTCTATATACTGGTACTCAGCCGGCCCATTTTTTAAAAATAATAATAACTCATAATAATCCGTCTGCCTTGAGATTGTTGTCCCTGCGAAGAAAGATTTTGTGATTCTGAATATACTTCATTTATACAATTTTACAATTACCGAAACCAACTTTGTATTTATATAAACTTGCATAATGGATGGACCACGTCGAAAAATTAATAGAATATTAATTTTCATTGTAATTACAGCTAGTAGCTTTCGAATCTGCTATTATAACATATAACCTCTATCTACGTAAAAACCAGTTTAATTTTATGAATGGAAACGTGTCATTTTTAGTTGAGAGTTTTGTAAACTTTATAATTAATAAATTATTTTATTTGTATACTCAACATACCGATTTTAGATGTGCTATTTACTTGCCATATAAGGCGAGGCGTGGCCGTAAAGAAATTAGCATGACCTTGGCCTATCTATAAATTGTCGCAGGTCTATATTCCATAATTTTAGTAGCATTCCAAAAACTCACAAATCCTAACCCCACATTTATCCATAACTTTCATCCATACCCCGTCAAAAGTTGGTACAATTGGCATTTTTGAACTATTTTTCACGTTTCATTAGTATTGTGTTCCCAGGATTATTCTTTATTCTGGTAGACTTGTGGTTATTCTTCATATTATGTCATTATTTTGGGACTGTCCACGAGGAAAAATGGTCACATATGAGACTTATGATGAAATCTAATGTTTTATGAAAAGATGAAATCATTATTTTTAGCCGTTTTGCATTTTAATGTCTTGCGTGCAAAGGAATAAGTGTAGAAAAGTATGTATGTAGATACTCGGCACAACGCTTCAGGTGAATAAATGTAGAAAGCATTGATATAGACAGAGTTCGTCACGTCAGTACGTCACAAAACATGTCCAGGAACATCCCAACAAGTAAATGCACCTAAAACTTTCGGCGTCCACATATATTACTACTGGAGAGCAGTTTCATATTCCACTCCACAATATGCTGCACGTAAGTAAATGTGCAAATGGTATTGTATTGTGAATTGTGATGATGATGAGATCTCGTAAGTATTCATGCTACCAACACACATGCAACATGCAATACACATGGACAATTGAATGTATGTATGTAGCGCATTCATGAACTTGACATGTTTGGAATATTGGAATTACCATGTGCGGGCGGACTGTGGTATTATAATACTCATTCTCTCTCTTTGCAAGAGGAAAAAACTTCAATAATTGGACTGACTTTGCTGAAGTTTTACTCGGTTCACAACAGATTTTCCTTATCAAAATCTATCAGAACATAAACAATTTTTGCCATATCATGATTGTGAAAATGTGTAGTTTTCATTTTGCAATCTTTTCTTGACAAGTCAATTCTGCATAGAATTACTCTTTTCCAGAAGAGCATGCAATTCAAGTAAATTGTTTGAAGTAACTCAAAGATTTTAAAATGATTTTGTCCTGGAAAATCGCGAAAGCGTTTTTGCTACTACTCATTTCTACGATATCCTTCCTGCCATCCCAGTGCAATGGAGAGAACATCCTATTTTTCTTCGGCTTGTCCACCTACAGCCACCGAATTACAGCGTGGCCTTTAGCTGTGGAACTCGCCGAAAAAGGTCATTCCGTCACCTTTCTCCAGCCGGTTGTTAACCGAGCTCCTCACCCGAAAATCAAAGACTTCAACCCAACCAGTATTAAACACGTTCCCCCGCCAAATCTAATAGACATTCGTCTGCAGTATGGGAAACTAGTTCCAATCATGATCATCTCCATGTTGCCCACTTGGGGGGCAGACGTGTGTGAGCAGTTCCTCAACAGCACTGAAAACATTGAGTGGGTCAAGTCACAAAAGTTTGACGTTGTTGTGATGGACGCCCTTCATAACGATTGCTCGTATGGTCTGGCTCATTACTGGAAGGCAAAAATGGTCGTCTTTGGAACAACTCATGTTTTCGACTGGTTCCCAGACGAATTTGGCTTTTCGGATGAGAGCTGTTGGATTCCTGGTATTCATTTTACCCATGACTTGCCCCTCAATTTCTTGGGGAGGACGAAGGCTGCCATTTCGTATCTGTACACACACTTTATGAAGCACTACAGAGGTTTGCCACGCCTTGACAAAATGTTGAGGGAGAAGCTGGACATGCCTGAGATGCCTCCAGTAGCGGATCTAATTACGAATACTAGTCTTGTACTTATCAATACTCATTTTAGCGAGGAGCTGGCGAGATCACTACCTCCATTTGTGGTGCCGATTGGAGGCATGCACGTGTCTGAAGACGTGAAACCATTGCCGCAAGTACGTTAGACACGAAAGTTTTAAAAACATAAGACCCTGCCTTACGAATTATCTTTTACTAATTGAATTCTTTTGTAGGAGATGGAAAAATTTATTCAAGCCAGTGGTGACAATGGCTTCATGTATGTCAGCTTTGGAAGCGAAGCTGATATGTCTGTGTCGCCACAGTATATTCGCGACGCCTTCTTCAACGCTTTGTTGAAGAGTAAGGCAAAATATCTCTGGAGGTGGAGTGGAGAAAGACCTAAGGATATGCCGGATAATGTACTAACAGCTAATTGGATGCCCCAGCAAGATGTTTTGGGTTAGTCTGGAATGGAACACTCCAGCAATATTCAAAATACACATGCAATTTCCTGAGCGTTTTATTATAGATAGCGTCAATTAGCATTAACGAAGGGATTGAATTTCAAATACCCCTACAGGTCACAAGAAATGCAAGGGATTCATCACTCACGGTGGACTTTTATCAATGCAAGAAGCCGTTATGCACGGAGTTCCGATGATTGTTGTTCCAATATTTGTTAGTGGACCAAAAAATTATTTTTATGACTTTTGCAGTGTTCTTTATGAAATGTAATTGAGACGGGATTATCGAAACATTTTGAGTATATGAATGAATACAAATTATTGTTTAAACAGGCGGAGCAAGACTACAATGCAGAAAGGTTGCATAGAACTGGGCGCGGCATCAAGCTGGATCTTGGCACCATAACTGAAGAGCAACTGGAAAATGCCATTCACCGTTTGCTCACAGATACGAGTATAAAGCATCAAATGACCTTAGCTCAAAAACGATTTAAGGATAGACCTGCGAAACCTGTCGAAACTGCAGTTTGGTGGACGGAATACATTCTCCGGCATGAAGACACAAGTTTCCTCAGACCCCTTTCCATCTCACTGAACTGGTACGAGCGGAGACAAATTGATGTGTGGGCGTTTATCGGATTGATTTCTTTTTTGACTTTGTATATCCTCGGAAAAACTTTAACCAAAATGGCATCATTATGCTGTGGTGGATCAAGTAAAAAAGTCTCAAAGACAAAAAAGCGAAATTGAAAATGAAAACTTAAATCTAGATTTTAATGATTTTTAACTTGAAGACAATTAATATACTTAATTACGTGAATTAAATAAATCAGTGATTCTTTTTATGACATGATAATTGTTTATTTGGCGTTTATTTTTCAGTCTCCTCCATTTACAAACATTGCATGAGACCTTCGACATTATTTTAGGAGACAAAAATATGAAACCTATTGATTTTATTTTACTTGATTTTCTTCAAACACTCCTTCAGCAAAACGATTTCCCAAAATACTACATGCTCGAAAGTAAACACCACCAAAGCAAAGAACAACAAAACCACCCCAATCTCCACCACTTTTTCAATTAAATCCCATGAAATGGGTGTGGGGCAATTCGACCTCGGAGAATTTGGAAAACCATCACCAAACTTAAAGCTAAATAATTGTTTTCTCTCAATAGCCGAGCTATTCCTTACTAAATTATCCAAAATCTTTAGTGCCTCCTTCCCAATATTTCGGTGATTAAATCTAACCCAGTACCCTCGATGCCCCGTCTCAAACAGATCGGAAAAGACATTTGCAATTATCGGAGAAATGGGTGATATCCGAATGAAGGTGGCATATCGAAGACAAAATCTCGATTCAACTCTTTCCTTACTCGCTTGCCGTCCTCGCACGTGGTTTATCAAGGTGTGGAAAATGGTTATCTGATATTTCAAATCCACCAATGCAAATGGTGTTGACGAAAATGGCTCTTTTCGCTTGATAATGTCAATGAGTAGTTCTGAGTGATTCTTGGGTGTGGTTACATCGTATGCAATGAGGGATTTTTGTAGCTCTTCATAAAACTCTGGATAATCTGTCCCCTTGCGTCCGATCATCATCGTTTTATTCAAAATATAGTCCTTGAACCCGGACATCTTCTTCAAAACTCCATCGCCGTCAGCATCATAAACTGAGCTGGTTGTCACAGTTGGCATTTTCAAGGTCACCAACTCCTCCAGCGACTCTGGAGCCAAATACCTGGGCTCGGACGCGAGGAACGAGAAAAACTGACCATCGTACGCGTTGAGAACGGTCAGAGAAACGAAATTCCACAAAATCCAAAGAAATGCGGCCTTCTTGGAGGCGAAAATGAATCTCGTCGAGTGGTCGTCACATTGCGAGAGGCTTGAAGCGAAGGAGAGAAATGCGATATCGAATATATTCACGCTCTTCTCTGTTCTCCAGATCATTACTGTGAGAAATATGGGGAACACTGCAAGACATACAGCAATCCACATCCAGGTTTCTCCCTGGAAGGGCTGAGTAAACGCTGTCATCCCATTTGGACGACGATTTCGAACAGTTATGAAAGCGTACGGGATCATTGTGACGCTGGGATTGCTTAAAAGATATCTGTCCAGTTTCAAATATTTTGTTGGTGGGACGAAAGAAAAATTACCAAAAATATCATTTTCGAAAATTGTGTTTACAGAAATGTCCAGCGACAACTTGCCTCCTGAAGATATTTGGAGAATTTCTGGTGTGGTTTTTGTTACAGATGCATTCAGCTGGGCTACTATTGTTTGAATTGTGCAAGTACTGGGGTGATATGTTCGACGATTTCTTGGAGATTCTTCGCAATCTGGATGGGGAGCCATCTGAGTAAAGAGAGCTGTCTTGCCAAGATTTGCTCTTCTTTTACGATTTCGTCTTTGACAAAGATGTGTTTGGAGAAACGTATGGAATGTTGTGGATCCGGAGGATGGCATCTCACTCGTTGAAATTAAATGAACAATACTTCTGGCAAGACTATTGCGAAATCTAAGTAGGGCATATATTCCAGAATACGGCAGGGATCTAAAGTTTTCTTTTAAGTAGCCTTCTACAAATTTTGTAGCTGAAATGATTTCAGGCACCAGGAAAACCACAAGTGAAGGATTTTCGTCTTTCTGTGGAACCTGAAAGTTCTTCACAAGGTGATCCGAGTGTACTTCATCTCCGATGAAGATGAGGTACAGAAGCGCACTCACAAAACGAACACCACCAAATCCACTTGTCGACAAGCGTTTGGAAACCAAGGATGATGTGGAGGAATTGTCTCCGTTTTCCAGATGAAATGCTATCGTTCTATTTTCTCTGCAAAAGTAATTAGGCTCTGTGACAATGGCCGTCGGGGAGTACGGGAAAATCTTGATTTGCTCTAAAAGTATTCGATCAGCGTCGAATGTGTTTTGGAAGCCCTGCGAGAAATTTTCTTGAAGCAAGAAATATTTCAATTGGACATTACTTGTGGCCGATATAAGGGGATAACTCAAAATCTGTGATGACTGTAAAGCAAGAGTGGACTCCATTTGTACTTTTTCGAAATGTAAAATAAGCAAACTAGAATCTCTTTATGCATTGACACATGCCCTCTCATCCAGCTCAAAGTCCAGTGACAATCTAGGCCGAAAATCCTTACGAGTGGTACAATAATAATAGAACATTCCATCCATTTTCTTCTCGTTTTCATGATTGGTCTTTCCTTCTTGTCTTGTCCTAGATCAACTACGTACTTACGATTAGAGTGACGGTGACAAGTGAGGCGAAAAACAAAAATTGACACCTGCGAGTGTGTCAACACACTTATCTCATTTCCCTGGCTTCGGTACTGGTTTTTACATAAAATGACAAAATATCTTCCGGTTTGTTTATGCTGAGTAAAAGTTTTATTGATCGATTTATCACCTCCATCCATGCTTCTCAAAACAGAATTTAGGTAAAAATAAATGTTACTAGTAAAACTCCACTTCTTCAAACAAAAGCTGAAGTTGGGTTTTTCATTCCATTCCTTTGCATATCATTACAACGTTTAATGGTAACATTTCATTCACAAAGGGTTGTCGCGATTAACAAATTAAACAAAAGCATTTCCGATTTGAGATACGTAATCTGTACATTCAAAGTTCTCTGGTTGTTTAACTTCCAACAAGCTACAAATAAACCGTGATCATACGTTTTGGAAGCGATTTGTACTTAAGTACATCGTACACCGGAACGAAAATGTTTGCATGTCCGTAGTTCGTAGATGCTTTACAATAGAGTTCGCATATTCCACATTGCAGACACTGTACGTGAGTAGGTGCTTTTACTTCCATGAACTCACTATGACATGAGCTAACAATTGACGCTGTCATTTTCTGTGTCGCACATTGCTACGGAATACGTCCTGCTACCAAAACATAAACCCATTAGAACTACATTAGAACTATGTTTATTTAGACCATCCATTTAACCTTTGCAGGTCTATCAGCGTAGCTTATGGTCTTGACTTAGGCAATGATCACATTTCATCGACCAGACAATAATGCACAATATTGTATTCTCGTGTCAGTGCTGTGGAGCGTAGTCGATAGTCGAGAGCAGATCTGCATCCAAAACCATCGGTTCGTTTTGAGCTGCAAATCCTGTTCATATATTCTGCACAACCAACACAATGTGCGTGTACTGGCTTATAGGCAAACTCTTACTCATGAGTTGTGGTTGTGAGAGCAAAAAAACGAAATAAAAAACGTTTTAGCAGCCACTATGCATGCGATCGCGTTTTATAGTTGAATCTATGTAGGTTTCATTCAATACGTACATGAAAACGTAAAAAACTCGATGAATTTTCATGATTCACCTTCGCAATTGTTTGTCTTGCTTAGAAATTGCACATAGATGTGACAATATCTCTCTCCATATAAAACTGCTCACATCAGAAAGTTTTCATTTGCATTACGGGCACCGGTACAACCGGTGCATATCCTACTCCTTTGATATTTGACTTAAAAATACGGAAGCATTTTTAAGAAGTTTAGCTTTTGTCGAGCATAGATTTTGGCATTTTATGAAACACGGAAGTTCATCTGCATAACTCCAGTATGGACGAATTGATATTGAAATCCCGATCATATTTGAGCTGGTTACCAGTTCTGATTCTGACTACACTCCACAAGATCCTCAAGCTTCTAATGGGAACATGGGAAAGTTTTCAGGTACATACAAAAATCACATACTTTGTGCATATGTATATTTAAAAAAGCTGTGTAATAACCTCGAAGTTCTCGAGAAAGTGAGGAACAAAGTATATTTCAATTGGTTTGTTTTGATTTGTTTTCCTGTTTAGCTTTGTTCCGTGGAAGTATGGGGTCCACATAGATTCATCGACATTACCGACCCTTCCGATCTCAGCACAGACATGGAAGAGTTCCCCTTCTACCACGAGCTCGTTCAGTGCAACGACCAATTTGAGGCAGACACCAACGAGAGATTGCCCATGATGGCAGAAAATAGCTACGACGCCCAAGGCCAGAAGCCACCAGTCCTGGAATATTCTTGGTGTTTTCACAAAAAAATTAATCTCCGCTACAAAGGAGAATGGGTGCAAGTGGAACGGCGGAAAGTGCCTCACATTAGTCAACGCGATTTCCACTTCGAGTCAATAAAGTTCACATCTCTCAAGCGTAACCGTCATCTCCTCTACGAGATCATTAATCATGCTGCAGTCAAAGCGAAGGGTGCAAAGATGGCAGCCAACGACAAGATCAAAATATTCAAAATGAATGAGCGGACCTGTTCCTGCTGCTCTCCTTGGGAGGAACTGGGCAGCCCCAAACCAAAGCGTCCCTTAAACTCAGTCAAGCTTGCGGAAGGAGTATCGGAAAAAATTGTCGCCGATCTCAAGGGCTTTATCGATGCCAACGAATGGTATTACGAAAGGGAAATTCCATATCGGCGAGGCTATCTTCTCTACGGACCACCAGGCTGTGGGAAAAGCTCTCTAGTCCGTGCAATCGCTTCTGAAATCAATTATAATATTTGTCTCCTCTCGTTGGGAGCTAAAGATCTCACCGACTACAGGTTAGCGCACGTTCTCAACTCTGTCCCAGAAAGGTCGCTTATTTTATTGGAGGACGTGGGAGCAGCGTTTAGCGCTAGAGTGGATGATGAGGATACGGAGGCTGCTTCCTCCAAGGAACTCAGTTTTGAAGGGGCAACCAGATCTACGATTTCTTTTAGTGGATTGCTCAACGCTCTGGATGGAATTGTGGCTGCGGAGGGGAGGATTATTTTTATGACCACGAATCACGTAGAAAAGTTGGATCCTGCGTTGCTCCGTCCAGGAAGAATAGACATGAAGATTTGTGTAGATTATCCAAATGATTTCCAAATAAAGGGATTGTTTAATAGGATATTAATTTCTAATGATAAGTGTGATAATGATCTCGCTCAAATATTTGTCGATAGGATTAGGGATGTAAATGTGAATAATAATTGCAATGTGAAGGTAACAATGGCCATGGTACAAGGGTTGTTGATTAAGTTTAAGGATGAAGTTGATCCAGCGAAGGCTATCGACTACGTTGATACATATTTTCAAGAGCAAGTTTTGGTCCAGGGAAAGAATAATGGATCTGATGGATGGGATTTTTATGCTTGAAATTAAGTATGTAGTTTTGTACGGTGTTAGATACTCATTATGTCTGTGATATTAGCTAGAACTATAACCAAACTTTTAAAACTTACAAAGCTAGTAAGTTATTTTGTACGAAGATGTTCAAATAAAAAGAAACATTCATCACGAATTAATATTTTGATCAAAATTGAGGGAGCATTTTATTTAATATTCTTTGGCAGTCAAACAAAAAAGAAAAAATTTCACAACAAATTCAAGGAATAACAATGATTTTTGAAACAACTAACAATGTAAGAAAAACAAATTCAACAAATTTAAAAATGAGAAAAAAGAAAACTATCCATTCATATAACACTGGACTGGAACAAAGGGAACAAATAACATTTGAGAAGAAGAAGCCAATATTGGTTTTGCATGGAACAAGGAATTTAGCGATAAATTGGAATGTGGTTTGAAAGAAGGGAGACGTTGGGTGAACTGATTTGTAGGTTTTAATTAACCGACGGCAACAGCTCCACAGGCTTATTTCCAGCCCCAAGCATTGTTACCCCATCCATTTCCCCAGACGTTGTTTCCCCAAGCACCGTTTCCCCAACCACCGTTGTTCCAAGCACCGTTCCAGAGTCCACGACCTCCCCAGTTACCCCAGTTGCCTCCCCAATGACCTGCCCCATATACGTCGGATCTTGCTACATGAGACTGAGCTCCCTGGAGGAAGATTAAAAAAATATTTGGTTTACATTTTTAGCTTATATCTACATTACTTGGTTTCGTTTTACTGAAATACTTACCCAGCCGCTCCAACCACCCCAACCACCATTCCAGCCATTCCAGGCACCTGCTGCACCAGCAGAGGCAGCAGCAACGACTGCGAAGAGGGCAAGAATAGTCTACAAAAAGAATCAAAATTTGATTAGAAAACACTATCACTTTTCAACAACCACTGGATAATCCATATTCGATAGCTACTTACAAGCTTGTGCATGTTGACTAGTTCTGTGATTTGAAGATTCTTGGCAAACAAAAAGAAGAGAGAGAAGAGGAAAATTGTTTTCAGAGAGAAGGTGGAAGATGAACTGATGACTTGTTGACACCTGTCCCTTCCTTTTTATACTCAATTAGTGAGTCGCAGTTTATCGCTAGGACTTGGGACACACGTGACATCACAGTGATGCGCAAATGGAGGCTGGGCACGTCCAAGGGCCATGATTGGCCCAGTCTACATACGATTATGTAAGACATAATTACGTTAAACAAAGAGCAACCCTTCGTGCATGCTATTTGATATGCTTGTTCTTGATGAACTGTTGTAGGCATACATTACATTTGCTTAAATCTGAGTTTACTTACGTGGAACCAGGGATATAGAATATCCCTGACGCGGAACTAGTGTCTCGTTAAACATTCTCATTGGCCTTCTACTGCGAAAAAATGTTAATTGAATAACAATAATAGATCTTCTTAAGCAGTGATAAATGAAGGGACTTCACTAATTTTTTTGTATATTTCTTAATATGATAGTTTAAGCTTGGCAGTTAGATACCGCAGATACGTGAAGCTTTCTGAGGTGTGATAGGTTATAGTGGGTGTGAATCGGTGAGAATGATGTGCTTAAAGTGGTACAGACAGATCCATGATTGATTATGACAAATATTAGATAAGGATAATTTTTTAGTTGCAATTTGTAAATTTTGAATTTATTGTTTTCTGCAAATGAACTGAATCTTCACATCACAATCACAAGGGCCAATGAGATGAGATCATTGCGAATCTTATACAATTTCCTTCTGGCAAATGTATCTCCGCACTTCATCGCATAAAGTGTACATGAAATGAGTGTTATATGGCCAACATCCTGGGTTGGGCGATCCTGGAGGTGGAGCACATGTTCGTTCGATTATCACGCAGTTGTGTTTTCTATAAGCTGGGGAGGCACTACCACCAGAAGACCATGGTCCCTTGACTTCTGCTGGAAATTCGGTGATCTGAAAACCCGTGCTTGCCCAATGTGATGGAATTCGTCCAATACGGCTCACAGCGGATGTCCAAGCGTGATCAGTGGCTTCTCCAAGAGACTCGTCGAAATATTTGTCAATGATGGCTACTTCCTCGGTGGACTCGACTGCAGCGAGTTCCATGTTGAATCGCATTGGACATCCAATCACCAAGCTTTCGGTGAAGTCTGCAATCTGATAATCGGAACATGAATAAATTATGAAGGAACTTCAAAACAATTTTATAGTAAAACAGGTAAATTGTATAGCTTACAATGGATGCATCAGTTATGTATAATTCCTTGTTTTGAGTGGCTCCCATGAAAATAAGTCCTACGGGAACATCACTTTTGTTCGAGATTGGAGATGCGTTGGCACTCATGAAAGTGAGTGCAGCTACCACTACTGTAACCAAATTTGCCATTTTAATTTCAATCTGAAATTATATTTCTGTGGTGTGATAATTGTAAAATTATCCGAATATTCTTGACGAATGTGTGTCTTGAAGGAGGAAATTTGAATGATGTGGAAAGTAAAATGTCGCTTTCACTATTTATACAAAATGAACTTGAATATGATGCTACTTCTGGGTAACATTTGTCCAGAGTTCAATCCATTTAGTAAGTATGTAAATAATAATGTCACCGTTCCACTTGAGATAATTCCCATGCGTCTGTGAAAAGATTCATGTTATTATTACTGCAACTGATAATGATAACGTCGGTCCTTGGTTGTGCATATTCTATCATAACATTACATTAATTGTAAGATGAGCTCAGACACAACTCAGAAATCAATTCATCGGTGGATTCGAACCCAACGGATTTAAATCATAAACACAAGTAATACATCGTTACAAACGTCAAAGGATTGAGCATCATTTGCAAATGAAATGGACTATAAACTTGGACTTTGAAACTGACAAAATGCTACACGATAAACTACCGGGTTTTGGTTTTGATGGCGTAAATTGTTGTCAGTTAACAATATCGGTGCATGACGAACATGTTTGATTTCATCGTGGTGAGATGACCGTTGACCATCGGATCATTCACAACCTGGTTGTAGTTGTGTGCGCTTTTATCAAAATTGTACACGTTAAATTGACGTTAGTTCCAACATTGGGGGAGTTATTTAGAACCCACTGTTTATTTTATTAAAATTGAAGGTGAAAGGGACAGCGAATTAGATTTCAAATATGTGTTTCGATTGAAGGTACCAGCCCCCAGTTTACGATTTTACAAATTATTTCACAAGGAAAATAACAGGAAATTATAGCATTTGAAATGGGTTGGGTTTGAAGCTATCATTTAGGCAATGTATAGATTCCATGATATAGAATTATTGCACGATTCAAGTTTACACAGTTTTTTAGTGTGCTACCCATAATTCCATATTTGTTTAATCATAAATCATAACTCACATTTGTCAGAGCAGCACACATCATACTTACACCAAAATGAAAATCGATGGTTAATGCAAGTATCTAACTATATACTTTATGAAAATCATTACTACAATTACGCTTTATATCAAGTTCTGACCAGCCGACGAGTATACAATGGCTACCCTTCCAGGTTCACTTTCAACAGTCAATCACTTCACCTTTTTCAATTCATGGCGTAGTTTGGTATAAATCTGTTCAAAAGAGCATCCTACCTTAGAAAGAGGAAACATGCTCCCTCCATTGGCTCAGAAAGCTTTCTATCACAACACCAAACTATCTGACCTCACATATCATACAAGCTTTCGCTGGAATAATTCAACAAAGAGATTAGAACGGGAACCCAACTTCTACTTTTGGTATTTTTCGAACGCCATCGTCATTTTAACGGGCTTCACACCTTGCGTCTACATTTTGCACCGTTACAAAACAACGCCGTCAGTGTACAACGCGTGTGAAGTTGCTTCGACGGTGTTCTGTTTGTGCATCAGCGTCACCATATCCTCATTGTTTTTTATTTGCCTAAAATATCAATACGACATTGTAGCCCATTTCAACAGTCTCTTGGAATTCCGGAACAATCTGGTCGGATTCCCGGAGTTGAGTAAAGCCATTTACACCGTTCAAAACCGGAGACGACTTCACCGTGGACGACTTCACCACAAATGGACAGCAACAAGTGGAACTGAGGAAACATTTGTTGGATTACTGCTCTACATACAGCTTCCAATTTCAATTGTTGTTTCAAGTTGCCTTCCTCCTGTGGCGATGTACATGGGAGTTGATCCGTTCTACTTGGCGACTCAACATTTTATCAAGTTTTCGAACATGGTCGAATTTGTCGCGTACAATTCCGTTAGAGCTGTGTTGGCTTTTATCTGCGTTCATGAAGGATGCAATACAATTCGAAATGGCTCTCTCATTTCTATATCAGCCCTTCACTCCTACCGCACGTATATTACGCGCTTGTATGACTCAAATAGGTCCATGATTGTGCTCTACAGAAAGCTGCAAATTGTTCATTCGGTTGGAGTAGAGTATGGCTCCTATTTTCACGCAGTTTTCATTTATACATTTCATATTACTCTTATTGATTTGTATACTGTGTCAATGGTTGGCTTTGAGACGGTCCCATTCGTTTTCTATATATTCTTCCCAGTTTTTGCAATAGTCTTTTCTGGGTTTCTAGCTGTGACTGTATTTATGGTCTCAGATATGGATTTTAGCAGTAGACGTTTGACGAGAAAATGGTGCCTTTGGCATTACCCCGGAAATGGTAATCGGGTGCTTCGGTCGAACTGTCTCACTGCTAAAGTGGTGGCGTCGTTAAAACCTATTTGCTTCCAGTATATCGTTTCGGGAAAATATAGAAAGGAAGCTATCAGAAAATGCTTTTATTTTGCAATCGACAAGTCAATTACGGCTGTGCTCGCCTTTCGGAGTAAATTCGACGATTAGTTGCTTTATTTGTGAAGAATGCTTGTACAAATTACAAATAAACCATTGCAAAGCAACGCCAGAAAGAAGTACTGCAGGTTCCAATTATGCAAATTAAGCCCATTCCCAATGTACAAGAAGGTATGGCACTCGTAAGCATATTTTGCATAAACTCTATACCCTTTACGCTATACCCTATAGGAAAGGAAGCTTTTACACTCTTCTTATGTATGCTTTGGTTTGGGAAGCTGTTTGACGAGTACGTTCTCCTCATAGCTTGCTTCGAGAAATCGCGAACACACGGCCGGCCGGCCGGCCGGCCGGCTGGACCCGGACTGTCAGACCGTTCTTATAAACTACTTTGTCCCCTTCGGGTCCTGCAGTACTTAATAAAAAAATGATATATCAAACCACGACATCAAAAGTAGAATATTTGCGTAATTTTTTCCATGCAGTTCGTTTCTGGCAAATGTATATCTACGATTTGCAAGAAATCAAGGGAAAACATTAATGTTTCATAGTGCCCCGACTTGAAAATGAATTTTGATATATTCAATGAAAATCAGTCTATCTATACCATTGCTAAAATGAATGACAAGAAAACCATTTTTGGGTTCGAGAACAAATTAAATTTTTACTAGAAATGACCAAAACGTGAATCTCTTTGAATTCTAATAACTCTGAATTATTTGATTTCAATTCCATCGCCGTTGTATGATATCATTCGGATATTGCATATCCGGGCTTTTGATTCCAACTGACGTCTAATGTGGTACATCGTAATGGCTGGATTCAAATGATTGACACTCGAGATTATTTCGTGTGCGTAAAGTACAAAAATAAGTGGACATGGATATACATTACATACATTTAGTTGAATTAAAACTGTCTCTTATCATAATCATATGCGTAAACCCTTTGGTAATCTATATTTACTGTTTAAAATCTCCTGCTGTCACAGCCCAAATCAACTCGCTCAGTGACAAGAGATTTATCGTAATCATACTAATCGTAAGTACAAGGACATTACAAAGTTTTGATTTACGTAACTTCACTACCAGCTTAAATAAGCAAAACACGATTTTGTTTTAGTGACGTATTTGAAAGTTTTAATTTTCCTTTCGTTAGTCTCGTCACACATCACAAGGTATCATAAGAATATGAAAAGCACGAGGGAACGATATTGGTCTACGTTGTCATTGTGTACGAGTTAATTATGGACACATTATGTACTAGTTAGTCGATGGTATTATTGTAGGCATATATAACATATATTTTCGTAAACTTTACTCTGAATGGCGAATGTGCATTTCGTGAAGCAGTGATGTAAAAATGCATATCATACTGATGAATGAGGTAAGTACTGAATGCACTTTTGCAACACAATCGTGTTCAAATGGCCTTCCCACTTTCCCAGTTGTGTGCTATTTAGGGACATGGATTGAATTTGACGTAAGAATTTCGATAACCGAATTTGTAAATAGATTGCGGATGGCAAAGGACAAAAGCTTATTATCCAGGCTGACAACATTTCGATATTGCGGCTGAAGCGATGTAAGATAATATATGGAGCTGCACTTGATAATGTTGATAAGTTGGTGATGTATGGATGTATGACGATTTTTCATGATGATGTTCTCGATTTACGTAAATTAACAAACACTTCAAAGATCATTGTGTAGATAAATATGATTGTATACCCACAACCACAACTGCTTTGCTCAAATCATATAAATATGGAAGGCGAAGAGCAAATTTGTCATCAGTTCACTTTCTGCAATACAAACGTGTTCAATCACTTCTACAGCTCAAATTGTATTCAAGATAAACAACTAAACCCATTTCCGAAATGGCATTTACAAAAGTCAATTCCTCAATTTTAATTTTGGCAGCCGCACTTGTATGTGCGCTGGCTTCTCCACTTCCTGCACAGAGCGAAGTTCCAGAAGGTCTCGTTTTCTTGGGAGCAACCCAAACCAAAGAACTCTACATTACCTACCCGAACATTGCAAGTTTTACATTCATTTGAAATGCATCTGCAAGCATTTAAAAGTGCAATTTACTTAAAATTTCAAAAACTAATACAATGAAATTGTTTATTAATTGTAGACCGGAGACTTCACTTATGGTCTCTCAATTGGTTGTCCTTTACGATTCAACATGAGGCTTGCAGCAGTGGAAACTACTGAAGAAGTTGAAATTATCAACAACTACTGGAGCGAAACTGAAGGAGATTCCAGTCAGCCAGCCTGGACATCTGCAGTCAGCCGAATTGGCATGATCCCTGCCCACTGGGCTAGCAATGGTCTCAAAATCACCGAGTACCCAGCAAGTATTTCAGGACCTTGGCCTGCTGGTGCTGGCTCATCGCCAACATATGCCAACTACAACTGTGTCACCATTCGAAAGATCTGCAATCGTCCCCCAGGGTCACCTGAAGAAGGATGTTTTCCATCCGCATCTCAGTTTATGTACAGCGTATGTGATGTACAGAATAGATACATTTGTGAACGCCCAGTTGCATAAGCCGTTCCGGTTTTACGGTGTAAATGTACACACTAACTATTGATCTCTTTTGTTGTGCTAATAAAATGAAAAATTCCTAAATAACTTTATTATTACATTCGAACAGTCCGATTTCAATTATTAATTAATGTTTACATTTTAACCATAATTGCTTTCACAAAATTTCATGGGTTGGCCATGCAAGAACTATAAGCTTCAACTATTTTACAAGATCAGGTCTTGACGTTCGGTTTCTGATCTACATTTCCAAGGATGCTTCAAAGCAAATGATCATCTATCTTTATGCATCTATCTAAACTTACTGGATCATCCTTTGTACTACTACGTTTTGCCACCAATTGGCGATTGCCAATTTCTATTTTTGTTTGTGCATTTTAGTTGTGCACGTCAATACCCCCATTATTTCAGCATTATCCTAGCCGCTTTAAGCGTTCCTCGAGCATACCATACCTCAGAAGAAATAAATTGTTCCACTTCATTATCAATAAATAAGTGTCACGGTTTTAAGTGATTTGTTCTCCTCTTTAAGTAGATACGCAATCTAGTTCTATCTATTTTGCATAATCAAGTCTGTAACAGTTTTAAGTTCTTTCCTATCAGTGCGCAAGCCATGAACCATAAGTGCCTAAGAAGTTGTAGAATTGTAGATACATACAAACATATGCCTAAATATATTGTTATTTCGTTGTAATGCAATCTTATACCCATACCATACGCATCCATTTTCTCTTTGTTGGCGTAATTTATAATTAGACAGATGCGTATTCATTTTATACAGTTTCATATATTAAAGCTCATGGTTGTGTATCTTCTGTTCTTAATTAAGCGTCTTAACTTAATGTATGTGTAACATGATGAACTGTACTGTCTATATTATATATCGCTAATTTAGTAAGATGAGCATATACCAAGTTTTAATCAAGCCTTTATTCATATTCATTCCACCTTCGCTTTAACCTTAAGAACGTTTTTGTCCGTGAGTCTTTCTGCAAATTATAGGCATACGCATGCACTTATTTTTGTTTTTTGTTTCTACAACGTAAACTCAATTGAATTGCTCGTGCTTGTCTTCGAACAAGTAATTGCTATTTGTTAGCTAACTATTTATTGGGTGTTGGCAAGAACGAGCCGCTTCTATGAATGGACGTAAATACGAAGTTGCCTATGCGTATATAGCTTCGGAACGGTTCGTTTGCTGTTAACTATAGCATGCAAAACTACGCAACTATAAACTGATCACTGATCGTAAACTTAGTTTTAGCCCAAAACATGAATAAAGAAATCTTTCCAATATCCTGTCTGAGCGCATGTAGCTTGTCTTGATAACAAAGATCTTTTATTATTCTTTTGTCTTTCGTCACATGTTTTGGGGTTTGGAAGCGCCAACCGATGATAAGCTTTGATAAGCGATGAGGATTGGAACAATATTTAATCTAGAGAGGAGCTATTTAGCATAAATTTAGCCTTAATGAATTGAGGTACTTTTTTACAATGAGTGACACGTGTGTAACTTACCTTTACATAACAATAACAATGAGCGTCCAATGATGACCCTTTGATCATGACCAGCCCCCATCGCATCGTATCGCTGTCATGTCAAGTGTGTCCTGGTGAAACAATTGAACTCGCAAGACTCGCGAGTTGAGTATAAAAGGAACGGGTCAAGTGTCAACAAGTCATCAGTACATCTTCCACCTTCTCTCAGAAAACATTATTTTTCACTTCTCTCTCTCTCTCTTTTGCTTGCGAAGCATCTTCAAATCACACTAGTCAACATGCACAAACTTGTAAGTAGTTCTCATTTGAAGTCTCCAAGTTTTTCTTCGGAAATAGTGGCAACTTTGTCTAATCTTATTTTATTCTCTTTGTAGACTCTTCTCGCTCTCTTCGCCATCATCGCAGCAGTCTCTGCTGGCGCAGTTGCCCCATGGGGTGGTCTCGGATGGGGTGGGTGGGGAGTCTCTGGCGTCTCCCACACCCAACGCGTGAACGGATATGGATGGGGTGGATGGGGAGGAGCTCTCAACAACGGATGGGGATGGGGTCACGGAGGAGTCGCTCTCGGTCACGGAGTCGCTCTCGGTCACGGAGGCTGGGGATGGGGACACGGACTCGCTCTCGGTCACGGAGGATGGGGATGGGGACACGGACTCGGTGGAGCTGTTGTCATCGGTTAAGCACTGAAACCTAAAAAACCGTATTATACGCTGCCCGGTCCTATGACGTCTTTTCTTCAAGCCATATTTCTACCATCATTCATTTTTATTTTCAAAAAACACCATCGGTATCTTATTCTCGTATTGTTGTTATTTGTTCCAGTATGCGTACCAAGTGCGCGACAAATTATTATCTAGTATTTTTTTCATTTGTTAAATGTGCCTTATTCCCCCAATTGTTAATTTGTTGGAAAACTGTTTTCTTTTGTTAACTTCCCGTTATCCTCTAATTTGTTGAGTTATAAAATTTTGTGAGTGTCGAAAACAATTAAAAACACTCTTAATTTATCAATTTAAAGAATACCTTGAGCTTGAGACTATATACTTCATCTTATTTGCACACTTGCAATTTGCAATCAATCGAAGTTTAAGATAAATTACATAAGTATTATAAAAGCAACGACTCATAATAGCCGTCATCCACTATATAAATGGTCATATTATTTTCGATCGTAATTTCTACCAAGTGTATTGTAGATCATACTCCAAATGCTGGAAGGCTGGAATGTATCAATGTGAATGATTTGATGGTTTAATTTGAAGAAGCAAGAATAAGCAACTCTCTATAAACGTTTCGTTAGTTTTAAAACTTTTCATTTTCATTTTATATCAACATTATCAACACAAACCAAACGAGATCATAATTACAGTACATTGTTTTATATCAATTTGTTCATTTAAAGTCATGCGTGACATAGCAAGCGTAAGTCAAAGTTGGAAGACTTTTAGGCAACTGGCCGCTCACAAATGTATCTATTCTGTACATCGCACACGCTGTACACGAACTGTGTTGCGGATGGGTAGCATCCTTCTACAGGTGATCCTGGAGGACGATTGCAAACCTTTCGAATGGTGACACAGTTGTAGTTAGCATACGATGGGGATGAGCCAGCACCAGAGGGCCAGGGTCCTGCAATATTTGCTGGATACTCGATGATTCTGAGACCATTACTAGCCCAGTGGGCAGGAATCAAGCCAATTCGGCTGACAGCAGATGTCCAGGCTGGCTCACTAGAATCGCCTTGAGTTTCGCTCCAGTAGTTGTTGATAATTTCAACTTCTTCAGTAGTTTCCACTGCTGCAAGCCTCATGTTGAATCGTAAAGGACAACCAATTGAGAGACCATAAGTGAAGTCTCCGGTCTAAAATTAACATACAAATTTCATTGTATTAGTTTTTGAAATTTTAAGTAAATTGCACTTTTAAATGCTTGCAGAGATGCCTTTCAAATTAATGTAAAACTTACAATGTTCGGGTATGTAATGTAGAGTTCTTTGGTTTGGGTTGCTCCCAAGAAAACGAGACCTTCTGGAACGTCGTTCTGTGCAGAAAGAGGAGAAGCCAGCGCACATACAAGTGCGGCTGCCAAAATTAGAAGTGAGGAATTGACTTTTGTAAATGCCATTTCGGAATCGAAATTTAATTTAGATTTTGAATATTGACGAAATGCAAGGTCTTGAAATTAGCTGTTTGTTCTGCAGAGGATGAACTGATGACAAAATTACTGTTTCACCTCTGTATTTATATGATTGCAGGGAGACAATTGTGCGTATCTCTGTCAATGGATCTCGTAGAAGTATATTTGTTAATTTACGCAAATCATGCGGATATGGAGTTTTTGATACAGATAACTATCGGTATAAACGCGCGTTTGTACATATCGCGTTTCATCTTATCGCAACAACTGCAATTGATATTTTGTCAGTTTGGATACGCAATTGGTGCCCATCTGCAATTGAATGCGTTTATTATGATTCTTATTTACGTCAAATTTAATCCATATCACAGCATAGCTTATTCCTTTTGATAAGACCATTTGTTGCATCAAGCATTTTTATGTCATGAAACGGATACGTGCAATTTCAATGACTGTCGGCGACAGTGAAATGCAATTGGATTTCATCGAAAATGGAGAGGCACATTGCAAAAACAATGGCAATGGTCCAAAGTGCGACTTCCGAAACATCCGATCCGAGGAATCCAATGATTATAGTAATTTGCGAAATTTTCACCGCAATTCACGCAGAGAAATTGATATGTTCACTAATGTTCAGAAGGTATATTGGAACATGACGTCGAGGAAAATTTTGGAGCCCATATCCGCGAGACATTTTAAAACCACAAAGGCTTCGCCGGCTTTCCTCATTAGTTCACGTTTGAAGGGATAGTTTTTGTCGCCCACCACCTACTCAATCGTACACCTGATCTAATCAATTGATTAAACACAAACTGTATTAATGTCTCCGCAAAAACTAAAGTTAGGCTTCCATATTTTGATAACACTGACGTTTGACGAGACTTGTGTTTGCGTCTTTAACAAAATATCAGAAAATTAAAACACGTCAGTGGCGAACGGAATTGTTAAGGCATTTTAAGTCGCAAGTTGCAACTGCGTAAATCAAAACTCCGTACGACTGCATGATTGCCGATTGCCATAAATCTACCTTCTGCACTGGAATGTACAATTGATGCGAGTACCAGCAGCAGGAGGTTTGTAAATATAGATTAGTGAAAGGTTGTTTTACGCATGCATGTGATAAGAGAACATAATCAATATTTCAAGTATCAAACTTTTTTGTCCATTCAAGTTTGTGGGTTTCGCATTAACGAGATAATCTCGAGTACAAACAATTGAGGTTTCGAGCAAGCCATTTGATGCAAATGTCGGACGTCACTCTATTTCCAAATCGCAGCACATATATAAGACGTTGGGTATCAGATTAAAATCATCGTTACTTTCGAATTCAACTTCAAAGTGAAGCTACAACAATTTCAACCTCCTGTTACTGTTGCATATTTTCTTAAAGTATTTTATAAACTTTAATTTAAAAAAAAACCCAAAAATGGCCAATCTAGTTGTTTTCTTGTCAGTCATTTTTGCTGGTTATGCTGTCGCTTCGCCAGTACCAAATCAAAGTGACGCTCCAGACGGGCTGATTTTCATGGGAGCTACCGAAAATAAAGAATTGTTCATCACTTATCCGAATATTGTAAGTTAATAAATCTATTCTTATAACAATCAGAATAATATTTCTCCAAGTTCTTTTTGAGTCGGGGCATTATGAAACATTAACGTTTTCCCTTGTTTTCTTCCAGACTGGAGACTTTACACAGAGTTTAGTCGTCGGATGTCCTCTTCGATTCAACATGGAACTCGTCGCCGTTGAATCCCTTGAAGAGGTAGCCATTATTGACAATTATTTCGAAGAGACTCAAGGAAACTCCAGTGACCACGCATGGACATCTGCTGTGAGCCGAATAGGATTGATCCCGTCACATTGGGCAAGCACGGGGCTTCAGATCACTGAATTTCCAGCAGAAGTCAAGGGACCTTGGCCTTCTGGTGCTGGCTCATCCCCAACATATGCAAATTACAATTGTGTCACAATTCAAAGGGCTTGTGTGCGTCCACCTGGCACTCCCATTCCAGGATGCTTCCCGGCACAAACTCAATTCATGTACAGCGTCTGCAATACAAATCATAGATACATTTGTCAGAAACGAATTGCATGACAAATTTACTCATGTATTCTATGTTTGATCTCGTGTTTTGATATATTGTTTTTATTCAGAAAATAAAAAGCAAATAATTACTAGCTGTAACTGATTTGTCCACTACAAAATAAAAGCATTTTCTGATAGCTCAAAATAATACTTTTCCTCCAGCATGATTCGAACGCAAATTGATAATCTATATAGTTTTATTTCATGAATCTTACCTAATAATACTCAAAATCCTTTCAAATGCAGACATGAAATATTTTCCCTGCGAAATCATGTGATTTGTAACACTTGAGTTGTGGTTTCGATTCTAAAAATATATGCCTACACATTGTAGTCCGAACGAGAGCAAGTAGTTCAGTCCAGCTCTATAAGTTAACCAGAAGTTGGCTGGGAACAAGGGCGCCAGTCGAAAATGACGTAACGATGTTCGTCGAAGGATTTAAAGCAACAGACAAGGGCAAATGGTATTTTGTATAACGGGGTATTATAATATAAGTTTCGTATTTATTTCTCAATGCTATAAATCAAAGTATATTTTGAACTGAAATAGCCAATTCACATCAACATCCAACGATTTACTTTATCAATACAGCGTAAATTATGCAGGGAGAAAATCTGCAGGAATTTCGTCGTCAGCAAAGAAGTCGTCAGCGTCATCGCTATTATTGCTTGCACCTCGCGAGCCCGTCTTTGGTCTTGGACGACCCCCTCGGGTCTCCGGCCGCCTCTGCTGCACTTGTTTACTAGCACTGCTACTACTTGCCGTTGGATAGCCACCGGCTGCACCAAATTGCATTTCCATTTCTAGAAAATGAAGTTACACATATCCATAAGTATGGGGTAATTAGTTCTGCATAATAAAAGGCTAACTTGTAAGACACTCTGATGTTATGGCAAACGTACCGTAGTCATCAATGGCATTTCCATCGTGGTCACTTCCCATGTCTCCCATTTGATGAAAATTGGAGGAATTTCCCCTGAAATGACATGCAATGATTAGTAATAATTTGCATATACATTGGAAAATTATGATACAATGATCCTTCTTACCCTGACGAATACATATTGCTGTCATCGCCAAATCCAGTGTCTGTGTCATGTCCGTCTAACATTCCACCTCGATTCCTTCCAGACATGCTCATACTTCCCTGTCCACTTGATCCCATTCTGGAGGGTGCACCAAATCTTCCTCCTCCACCAGCAGACGATTGTTGATTACCACTTCTCATTCTTGCGGACTGAAGCCTGTTTCCGATACTCCTTTCCAGCTTTATCAACTCTTCTCTGTAATTCTCACCTTCTGGCATTCCCAAATCGCTTGTCAACTTGGCGAGACTCTGCAAAGCTTGAAGATTTTCAGGATTGTCCCGGTAAACTTTCTGGAAACATTCTATTGCGAGAGAGTAGTTCCCAACACGTCGATATGCAGCGCCCATTAACATTTGCCAGCGACTTTCATTCGGTTGGAGCGACAGAGCTTTTTGATAAAAATTGAGTGCTTTGTCGGGCAGTCCCATTTCTTGCAAGTACGATGCTATCCAGTGAATTACATCCAGGTCAGATGGGTCATACTTGTAGCACTGGAAATATTTAAATGCATTAAAAGCAAGTCTAAAGTTTGTCAAAAAAATAAATCAAAAGTGGAAATGGATAATGTCTTTACATCGTAATAATGCTGATAAGCCTGCTGTCTGTCCCCTTCCATATCTGCCATCTCGCCCAACTTCTTCAAAATCCCTGAATCCGAAGGGTTCAATGCCAAAGCTTTGAGGAACCATTCTGTCGCAATTTCATTCTCTCCCATCAACTCGTGTGTTCTCCCAAGCTGAAATGTCACATGAGGATGATTTTTAACTAGAGACTGGACCTTGTGGAAACATGTCAACGCGTCTTCATAAAACTTGAGGGTTTGATTGACCAGTCCTAAATTGAATAGAGCTTCTGCACACGCAGCGTCAATTTGGACTGCTTCAGCGTACGAGCGACGTGCCTCCTCATATTCTCCTTTTGCGTAATGACAATTTCCTAAATTGACGTATGCGTTTGAGTTGTAAAAGTCGGCCTTTGATGCCATCATGCCATACTTTTCAGCAGACTCGAGATCGCCTTGCTGGAACGACAGTATTCGTCCAAGTAAAAAATTAATCAAACCTTTCAAGTTATTTAATTATTGTTAATTCTGAATATATACCAAGTAAAACATGAAGGAAAGATTTGTAGCAGCAGCAGTGGCTACTTTTGTCTCTTTCTTTTCAAATGACTTGAGGATCTCAATCGCTTCTGCCAGCTCCCTTTGCTTCAGGCACACTAACGCTTTGCTTATCTACAGAATAATCGTACTAATAATTAGAATTTTATATTCATCATTTCACCATTGTATTTCCAAACAAAGTTTACCTCAAGTGCGTGAGCTAGTGGGGCATGCTTTGCAGAAGTTCGTATAGCTTCTGTAACCCAATGATATCCTTCACTAAATGTTGACTCCACCGATGGAGCAATTAGTCTTGCAGCAGACAATATGCATCGTTCTGCATACAGTTTCCTTTCTTTCTCCAGTTTTCGCAGTTTGTCGTTTTTCAGTACTTCTACGAGGAGTTGAGAAACAGGATCATCCTATCCAACGAAGTAGAAATTTCAGTTTTTCATTTTCATGTATTTATTGTGCATGTTCATATAAAGAGAAACGTTATTTATATACCGACCGAAAGTGTCGCATATTTATCTTCATCGTCCTCTAATTCCATTGGAACCTCTAATAGATCCTGGAAAGCTCTTTTCATCTTGTCTGGGTCTCCAGACATGAAGTTCGCGACGACCAGATGAAGTCCTGTTTTGAAACTTGGCCGTTCTTGCATGATATACTCAAAGCTTGCGGCGGCGTCAGTGGGATGACCCATTTTCAGGAATATGATTCCCATATTATGCATTAGTTTCAACCTACAATGTCATAAAGTCCAAGAAGATATTTATAATATCCCAAACCCGACATTCATTTCAATTTTATAGCATTTATAACTTTCACTGAAACTCCAACCTGAGGTCTCTGTTGGTATTATTCAGTTGATCCATCGCCATCCTATACATTTTAATCGCTTTCGTGGGATTATTTTGTTTGTAGTAAATATTTCCCATGTTGATCTTCACTTTGGCCCCGTGTGCAAGCACCTTATTCTTGGCAATGTCATGATAGGTGGTCAACGCTTCGCTGTACATCTCACAAGCCTCATACTGACTGGCCAAGTTGAACATTACGGAGAATGTGATGTCCCAATCGTGGCCCTCATTCACTCCAGCTTGCTCCTTCAGCCTAATCAAAGACCTTTCCTTGTTTGCTGCTTCCTTGGCTAAATCAAGGGATTTCCGTGTATCATTTTTACACCCAGCGAGGACAGATTGTTCCACCAAGTCATTGATTTTCTCCTCCAATTGCTTGATTTTCTCTTCCACACTAAAAGCCCATAAGGAAAACGCTTTTAACTAGTTTTAATGCACTTTTATATGTTGGAATATTTGTTGAAGCGTCACATATATTTCAAGATGGCTTTTTACGTGTCTTCCAACTTCGGCTCAATGCTAGGAGTTGCAGACTTATTTCCAGCCGAGTTCAAGGGATCAAACCCCTGCTGAATTTTTCCCGAAGCTGTGTAGCCCGCTCCACGAACGGCCGTCATGGGTCGATTGAGTCCCCCAGATTCGCCCCCAATTCCTGTGATGGGGCGGGCTGTGCCACCCCTTGTGAAGATTCCTGTTCTTGCAGTGGACTGCCTTTGAAATCCTGCTGCTGTCCCTAATCTGGAACCGAATGCCGTTCCAGGTGGCAATCCACCTCGGCTTGGCAGTGCCTACAATAATTACAAATAAGACAAATCACTCAGCGACGGGTGAAAGTGCAAAAACATCACTGGCGATTTTAAAATGTTAATCATTTTACCGTTGGTCGTCTGCTCTCCAGCGTTCTTGCAGAATTTTGGAAACTCTCATCGAATTCCAAGTCCTCCGTGTTGAGAGCGGAAGGGAATTCGTTGTATCCTGAATAGAGGTCATCGTCATCCGATGTGGAACCATTCACGGGATAATTACTCAGTCCCCCCGAAGTTCCCAACCGATTTCGATTCATACTTTAAATTAAATTACTCCGAAAAATAAAAACTACCACAGAAAAGTTATCACAGCGAATTACCAGAAAGGATTTCTTTCACACACCAACTCATGCAAGCATAATTTTGCACAGAGAACTATGCAGTAAGCTTAGATTAGTGTTCCACTATTCCAACAATGCATAATATACTGATCGTGAGTTGCTTTGGAGGTGAAGGTGGCACTGGAACACAGACAGAGCAAAAAAGCATTAATCAATATCGTTGCTAAGCGGTTCCACTTCCACAACAGAGGAACTAGGAAAGCCAACTACTGCCCTCCACTGGGTGGGTGAACTTAAGCAGGCATAAGGGAGCTTGGTGTCTTGGAATGGGCATTAGGGTAGCCAGAGCAGCAGCAGAATGCGAAACTCCAAGTTCTGCGATAGGAGGCTTCAGTTTCATAGGAGGTCACACGTCACAACCGTTCTGTCTTTGTCCTATGTTCCCTGCATCCGTCCGATCAGGGTTCGGCATGTTTTCTCACAAAGCCCCAAGACCTCCAAGTCGCCCATAAATGATGACCTTGTTTTATGTGCATACTTCAGCAGTAGGTCAAGCCTTGATATGCATATCCTGACTTCCTGACCATACGAACACTTCTTGTGTTCAGTCACTAAAAATCATGACGGTTTGGCTAAAGATTTCTGACAAATCTTTGCATCAAGTTGAGTGTCATTAGTCATTATATTTTGTGTATATGCGAGTTGGAGCCTGGTAGAAGGATGCGTTGCATACGATATGCATAATATGAAATTGAAGGTGTTATCCGTCATTTCAAAGGACGCACATGCACAATATTTTGTCTCGTCTCGTACATTTACTTTGTGCTCATTTGCTCCTGCGAAGTCGTAGCGTGGTGGAGAGGAGAGAGCATGAGCACATGTGCACATTCGGATTTTTTTTTGGATTTTAGACGTGTGTGGCCTTGAGATTGAGATCCATTCACGGACAACGGAGCTTTTTCTTGGACCGTTGAGCGTTTTTTTTATTTTCGGAGATCCTGCATTTAAATACCAAATCGTTGCTCATTTCCGGCATTGCTTTTTGTGTGTGGAGATGATTTTTATGTAGCTTTTTCGACGTCGATGGTTTCAAACTGTTTCATCAGCTGTCTGTGGAGATATTCTGAGTTTTTGGGCAAGGAAGAACTTGCATTTTGTGCTTCAGGTTTTGTGGTTCCTGTGGGATTGTTGAGTTGACTGTAGATATTTTTAAGTGTCCCGACCTCAAACGTGACCCCGGACGCTGTAACGTTGGGTTAGGTTAGGTTTTTTTTCAACGATTGACTTCAGTTGTGCATCTTTCATCAACCTCGTTTCATATCTTCTCTGGATGAAGAAATTGGCTGGAATGTTTGGATTAGTCCTCAGCTATCGGTGTCGGTAATGGATGGTCTAAACAATCCACAAGGGCGGGGGCGACATGTTCATATTCAGGAGATACTTGCTGGAAACAACAATCTTCAGGAATGGTAATGATATTTAGCTTAGCATACAATACCGTCACCGACCGGTTGGCTGTTCATTGGTGAGTTAATGCTGAATTGAATGAATTTTTAATGATTTAAGGGACTTCATTGAGGTGAACGTAGTGTGGATCTCCAGCGCCTTGAGCGCAGCGAACTCTATGCAAAGACGGGAATTCATTTTCGCTGATGAGTCTGCGCACATAGCAGCAATTCTGGTTTTCGCTGATGACGACTTGGACGCCAATAATGTCTGCAAGAAATTGAAGGTTCGTTATTCGTCGGGTGATTGCTGGAACGTCATGCATAGTGTTGAGTCATGACATGGTTGGAAATTGAAAATAAGATGTGTTGCTTGCTTGTAGGTTAATACACATCATAGAATTTCGCATGTCGCTGTGGAGGAAAACAGGTCCTACAAAAGACTAAGGAACCAAGGAATGAGATTAATATTAAGAAATAGCACGCGCTACGTCACGAAGAATACACTTTTGAATGAGAAATGTCTCCCTCAGTACTTCCCTTTGCAGTTCACAAGGTTCGAAGATATCGATGATCACGCGGACAAGGAGTTAATTGGCAAGTTTATTTTAGTTTATACGATAATGAAATACACACTTTACTTTACCTTTATAGTTTTGTACCAAGTCACGTTGTGGAGTTGAACATACTTTATACTTTCAACTTTTAGCAACTAGTTCAAGTATAGTTGATTCTTGGTTTGGTATTATGCTAATTGCTATTGATTTGTTTCTAAAAATACCGTAGACCTTATTGGAGTTTTTTGCAGTATGAGCGAAATGAAGGTGTCTAAAAACGAGATTCGCTACAAAACAATTCAAGTGAGTTCTGCTAGAAAGGAATCAGAAGTAAGTTTGAATCATGTTAATGCAAACAATAATTGGCGATTGGATGCTCGTGTGTTTATCACTGTGCCTTGTATTGGTTTATATGTATTTTATTATTTTGCATAGGGTTTTAATAAAATCGTTGCATTGTTCGATCACCATAAAGAGACCCTTCAAAAAAAGAAAAGTCGGTATGCCGAACAAGTCTTAGTTTTGATGAATATCGAGGTGGATACTGATGGAGACAACAAAACTCTCAGAACGACAGGAAGTACACTCATTTTTGAGGTGATTTATAAGTTTAATTTATCTCTTATCCTTTGCAATTTCATGTTATTAAATGACATGTAATAATGCCCATACTGTATCGTTTTAATAGATTGTTCGTGATGATATCCCTACGGTGTTACCTCCAGAATATCATTTAGAAGAATTTGTGACGAAACTATTTCCTAAATGTAGAAATTCGCCAACAAAACCTGTAACCAGTAATTCTTGTAGAACTGCTCCTCATTGTGCGGCGGAAGCTTCACCTCCAAAGAGTACTTGTACACTGTCATCTTCACCCCGGCCTGTTTTGATAAACATAAATAACGCCACTGTAAACGTAGGACCTATTGATGAAAGGAGATTCAAACGCTCCTCACAAGGTAATGCTTCCCAAAGTTCAACACCAAAGGACGAAGACGCTGAAAAAACGCCCCCACGTAGGTTGGAATTGGAAAATGGTGTCAACTTTCTTTTTGATCATGAAGGCGAAAACGAACAAGAGAGTGCTGAAGATGGTACCTGCTTTATGCTAATTGTTATACCGTATCCATAATGTGGAATTCATTACTGTGAGAAACAGAAATGAGTTAAAATTTAGGTCTACTTCACAATTTGTAGGTATCTACAACTTCATTGACAACATGAAACCTTTGAAAGTCAAAGTGACCCCAACCACCAAGTTTATGGACAAAGGGAAAAACGACGTAAGTATAAAGTTTGCACATCTATTGCACATACCAGTACCAGTGTTGTGATTTTGAGTAATTAGTTTAGTTGATCTTGATGTGGTTGATTGTTTTCTATTTACAGTACCCAATGAGAAATAAACCTCGAGGCCATGCTCTTCTTATTCATAATACGCACTTCCCGTATAAGCCCGATTATCCTAACAGAAAAGGAGCTGTTCATGACGTTATTTATCTGAGGACGTTCTTGGAAAGTTGTCATTTTACTGTCACAGTGATTCACAACGTGAAATCGGTGGTGAGTACGAAGAATTCAGAAATTTATTATGCCGATGATGACATCTCCCCTACCATACTGATATATAATGATAATTCATATTTTAATCAGGATTTTCCAGGAGCATTGTGCAATTTCAAGAGTTACTTTTCACCTGATGAAGCAAACGACGATGAGGTGCAAGCTCTTCTCGTTGCCGTTTTAAGTCATGGCAGTTATGGATCAGTGGAAATGGTCGACGGAGTAAAAGTAAACTTGTATGATACCTTTATATATCCATTCGATGAAACGGTATTTCCCGTGATGAAAGGGAAGCCTAAGATTTTTATTGTTCAAACTTGTCAAAATTTCCAATCCTTCGAGACAGGAGAACAAGTTAAGCATATTTTATCACAATCTCCCCAGAGAAACACAGGCGGACTGAATAACATGATAATCTGTTTCCCCACTAGTCCCGGTTCGGCAGCATTACGTGATATATATATAGGGTCGCATTACATTTATGTTCTTGTGAAGGTTCTGATGAAAAAGTCACACAATACAGACTTTATTTCAATTTTAGCAAAGGTGCAGGGAGAATTAAAGAAAGTCAAATACCTCGGCAGTGAGATACTATCATGTACTTGGACGCAATATTCGTTTAAGAAGCTATATTTTAATCCTGGAATTTGACAATAATGCTACCCTAGTTTTATTTTGTGTAGTTTGCTATGTAAACTTTCATTATTTAGGACGTTTTTAGTTTATAGACTTTAGTTAAATCATGTCATATTTTCGTTAGATTATAATAATTATTGTGAATCAGGTGCAAACAAAAAATGTGTTATTGTTCAATATTACTTCTTGCCAATAATAAAGCTGTAAGATTGGAAACTTCAATTTTATGTTGTAAAATTTAGTTATATCATGGACGAATGTAGAATGCATCGGTTGCACGAAGTACCAGAGAGTAGAGAGTATCAATTGTGTAAAGTCAGGTTCAGTTGTGGGGATTTGTGTTTGCAAGCGTCAGAGTTTGTGTGAATGCACGAGATAGTAGGTATGTATAGGTATGGTATGTATGTATGTACCAGTGCAGTGGGCAAGTTTTTCTGAGGAGCACAACACAAATTTTCATATACATCATAGTATCATGCGTGGGGTTAAACGCGATTCGATTGTAAACTCATCAAATGAAAAGGAACACTGTGTGTAATAGTACATGCTCTTTATCAAAGAGATTTGACAAAAAAAGAGCGAGGGAAGCAACATGTGTCAATTTTGTTTCCAACACCAAACACCGTCTTCATCTATGACCATATGCCTGTGGATTTCACTTTTTAAGAAGCTACAAGTTCCTTTCTGTATGTAGATACACGATATAAATAGAACTGATTTCCTATGCAAGTAACAAGCAATTTATCTTCATAATACATGGGTGAAATGAACCTGGAGCAAGTGGATATTGGATATTTACTAGGTAGGATTTTCGAATGGTTATAACTTCCAGTCAGGTATCTCGCTCGCTCAAGTCATTTGAGGTCCAAAGAGCTCGATCCACAAAACAAAGCAATTGTGACTTGATTGACAACATCACATAAACCTTCCTCCTCCCTCCAGCAGTGTAATAATATTGATACAGCGGAAGAGTGACGCTTCAACCGCCATGGAGTCTGACTTGCCGTTGCAACACGAGCAAGATCGACATGTCAAGATCAGCGACCTGCTTTCTCCAGGCTGTGTTCCCCAACAGGGGTAATAATTTCATGACTTTTGACATAATATATTAAGATTTTAGAATTTGATCGTGTGTATGTGTCATATATCTATTTGTCTTTTCGTAACATTCCAGGGACTATATTGACGTGAGCGTTGTGTGGTTATCTGAAACGCTGAAAACGACAGCTACCTTAGAAAGAAATGAATTTATATTCGCAGACGACACAGGGCATATTGCAGCAGTTATATTTTTCAAGGGTGCTGACTTGAACGCAAAAAATGTCTGCTTAAAATTAAAGGTTGGTTTTGATATAGATTAAGTCGTTATGCACAAAATACAAGTGTATGTGTAATATTATATTTTGTTTTTCAAGAGTAAACCTCAGCACAGAATTCGGCAGCTCAAAGTAGAGAACTCGCCCTTCAAGAGACTTCGGGGACAGGAAAAGAGATTGGTACTGAAAAATAGCACCGGCCACATAACAAGTATCGACCTTGTAGACAGCCTTTTCTTGCCTACGTGCATTCCTTTTCAGTTTACGAAATTGGACGATATCGATAATCACGCAAATAAGGATATAATTGGTGAGAATCTACTTTAAAATACAATTGAAATTTCCACTAAAACTTAAAAAATTTCAAATTTGATCAAATTTATTATGCTTTCAGATCTAATTGGTTTTACGTGTGAAATAAGTGGGCCGCTAAGATCTAAAAATGGAACTAACGTAGAGTACAAAAAAGTTATTTTGAGCTCTGCTCGCAAAAACGTAAGCTCTTTATACGACAGTAACTTGTTCTTCATTTTCGTGAGATTTGACTAAAAATGAAAGGTTGTTTACGATTTGCTTTGGTAAACAGGGATTTAGTAAAGAAATTGCGTTATTCGACTGTCACAAGGATAGTGTGAAGAGGAAGAATGCAGTTTATGCCTTCATGAACATTGAAGTGGACACGTTCAAGGACAATAAATCTCTCCAAACTACAACGAATACGGTGATTTTGGAGGTTTGTTAACCTGTTATGTATGCAATGTAAATCAAATTCACAAATAGTTCATTTAATGAAACATTAAAAAACATTCTATTTCATTCTTACAGATCTCCCGAGATAACATCGCAAAGTTATTACCATCTGAATATCACACACAAGAATTTGTGACAAAACTTTTTCCCAAACCTAAGGACTCATTAGGCATGGGTGCTTCACGACGAGTTACACGAAGTTCAAATGGTACAAATTCGTCACCTGAGACAGGCGAAGGTGTCACTCCTCCAGAGTTTAATGATGTACAACTTCCTCGTTCCGCATTGAGGAACATCGGTAACGGAAATGCGTCAGCTACATTTAGCGATCCAGGTCCATCTACTTCGACTGGTGGACGAGCTGCTTCCAAACGCTCCTGGAACCATTCTACACCCCAAAATTCAACCCCAGTAGTTGCAGATGTTGCTCCGCACCGTCTAAAGTTGGAAAATGGTGACAGTACTCCTGGCCCCCTCATCATACCCCAAGATAATCAAGACCCCGTTGTTGATACTGCAGGTACTCACAAGCACGACCACAAGTTATAAATAAAAAAGTGTTTATGAAGTAAAGGGAATTTATTTTCTATATTCTTAGAAGTGTATGACTTTAAAATTACCAAGAGACCTTTGAAAGTACGAGTTATGCCAGCCACTACATTTGTAAATGATGGAGCTAATGATGTGGTGAGTCCCGGTCACTAATGAATCCTCATATTTCCAGCTTACAGTTTCTGGAATTTTATTTGAATTAATGTTATTGGTTTATATTTATTTTGTAGTATTCGATGAGATCTAGACCACGTGGAAACGCTTTGATTATACACAACACCCATTTTCCCCATAAGGAAGATAAAAACAGGAAAGGGGGCGTTCACGATGCTCGATATCTGATAGACTTCTTGGAAAGTTGTTTTTTCAAAGTCACCGTGAAACATGATGTGAAATCGGAGGTGAACCTTTTAATTTTTACTATACGAAAGAAACAAACATCATTTTATTGTGAATTGGTAATTGCATTTTGTTTGTTATAAATTAGAACGTTCCAAACATCTTACAAGACTTTAAGAACTCGTTCAAAACTACGGACGAGACCGGAAACGTGGAAGCTTTGTTCGTAGCAGTCTTAAGCCACGGAGCTTATGGAGTAGTGGAGATGGTGGATGGTGTATATGTAAACTTACACAATACGTTCGTGTACCCATTTGACGAGGAGGTTTTTCAGGAAATGAAAGGAAAGCCAAAAATTTTTGTAGTGCAAACTTGTCAAGATTTCCCACTGCCACAGATAGCAGAACAAGTTAAGCATGTTTTGCCTGACACTCCTCAACAAAATTCGGGAGGTTTGAATAACATGATAGTATGCTATCCCACAAGCCCAGGTTCCCCATCATTGCGCGACAAATGGCTGGGGTCCCACTACATTTATGTTCTTGTAGAGGTTTTAATGAGGAACGCTCACAATACTGATTTTGTTACGATGTTAGGCATAATACAGGAACAGTTAAAGAAAGTAGATCACGAACGCAAGGATCTTTTATCCTGTACGTGGACCCAATATTCTTTCAAGAAGCTGTATTTTAATCCTAAATATTAATTCAGTCGGATACTGACAACGATACGATTCCCCTTGCTTACATTAGTTGTTATTTTTTTTAAATAGACAGACGACAAAAATTGCTAGGTATAGTATAGTATATAGTGTCATTAATGGTTTTAAGTACTTTTGGAAAATAAAGCATATAAGCTTGAACTTAATCTCAAACCTGTTCTTACATTCTTTCTCAGCGTCGATAACACCCATGAAGGAGTTATTTCATTACGATAACACAAAAGAGCACATACACACCCGGCACCCTGTATTATGTTCATGCCTATCTATGCGGTGTACATGTTGTCATACCAGAGGGAGGATGCGAAAGCTCTAATTTATCTGTTTGGTTCAATGATCCATCAGTAGAGTGAAGAATCAGTAGATTTCTATTGATCCATCCCTTTCGTTTCCCAGTTTTCAGACTTTATACAAAGGTTCCATTGTTCCATAATAACTGATCAAATCGATTAAAAATGAGTTCACCGGTCGACACCCTTGTTAGTAGCGAGCCTGGAACGGGTTCCATGCATATGCTAAATACAAAGTCGGGAGACCATGTAGCAATTCATGCAATTACTAACGATGCACTGGTTCCCCTCGTGCTACAAGAAATGCAGCTTCACCCGCCTCTGTGTCCAAATAAAACAGGTATAATTGCTCCGTCAGTTCAATTGTACGAAGTAGCCAAGAACGTCTCGGCATCTTCCCCTCAACGGGTAACTTACCCAGCTCCGTTGCCTCACCCAACATTTTTTGGGTTGAATGGATTTGTGTGCGCAAAAGTTTGGTTTTCTATTGATTTGGTACGTACGTAATTAGCTTGGTGAGACTTGACAAATTCCACATTTAAATCTTTTAATCCACTTGATGCAAAAATTTTGTTGCAGATATTTTCTTTTGGGCTTACAATTGCTAGTCTTGTGGGAGCAATTCGGGTCATTATTAGTGATCACGAAGGCCTTGCGCAAAACGGTATCAAATCGTAATCTTTCATACGCATGCTATATATCTTATTCGAATTTCTACTTACGATTAGATCTATGCATCTCATAATTTTTCTGGCTTAAATTGCATAGACAGAAAACTCTGCTACGACGATCTTTTAATGAATGCCCTCTTAGTAGACTTTGTTGCCGAAGCTTTTTACGCAAGCTCAGCTATAATTGGACTGATTGGTGCAATAAAGGTGGGCTTAGGGTTTGGTACTTTTCTTTTCAAAAGCTTATAAATGAAACACCAATCTTCCTTCCTAAAAAGTTTTACTGTTACGATCACTTATACAGCGTCGTAAGTCGCTGCTGTACTGTTACAACTCAGGCACCACAATCGCATTCTTTTTGTCGATGAGTGGACGCATTTGGATTGCAGACGAAAGGGACTGCTTCCAGTATTATAATGTTGCATTTTTTCTCGTCGCTTTTGTTTGGTATGGCGGAGGATCCTGGATTTCCTTGTCATTGGCAAAATGGATCATGAAAGGCGACAAAATGGGGAAAGGAGGTAAATTACCGACTGACGGAGGAATTTTCAGCGAGCACGTGGATGATACGTATCGAGCATCCGTAGAAGATTTGAACACGAATAATATGCTAATCAATGAATGCAATAAAATTGAAAATTATCATCACGAACTTAAAAATTAAAATAAAAGTCCAGCTTATCCTAAAAGACGAACTTCACATTCGTCATACTCATTAAGACTCCATAAACATTTTCCGACAAAAGGATCCATCCGAATTTGATAAAGATTAACTACCTAGATTCCCCCTACACCGGTCATCGGGGTGATATGATCCAATATTAGCGACAAAATGTGGCGACATGGTAAACATACTGAGAACATTCTGCAACAAGCTTGCATCGAAGAAAGAAGAATGCTATCGTCATTGAATGCTCCATGAATGAAACTCAATGATTGATGATGAGCTGCGAAGTTGGGCTCCGAGTCATGATTGTCTCGTCACGTCTCTGACGACAGTGAAGCGCTATATCTTTTATAGTGTCTGGACGTGCGAAGCGGTCATGATTACTTTTGCATTCAATCCAGAAGGTTTTTTGCATTCAACACGTACAAAATTGTTATGATATGGTTGACCCAGGATTATCGACGTTAGCTGCAAATCTGATTTTGCGAATAAATGCAAAAAAGACAAACAAGGACATTCGTAGTCAGACCTTGGCCATAAAAGAAAAAAGTTTTAATTTTCTTTCAAATGTAGTCTTTTCAATTAAAAATCGAGGGATGGCCCATAATATTCAAGCTAATAAATAATGCTATCATCAAAATTTGACAAACTTTGACTATCCAATATGCCAATAACGTTCGGGTCCAAATCAAATGCGTGTCAACTAATGAAAGATTGTGACTACGAGGGCCATAACTCTTTAGGTGCCTCAACAAGAACCTCAGTTCAATCACGATGTTCTATAGTATCACAGCTTAATATGCTTTAATTGTAATCTGATATGCTGCAAATCACACATATTATTACCACCTGGACGAATTTCGTGAAGGAAACCTCATTATCTCGTCCAGGCCCATACAATGAATATGACGAGAATCCAAAGCATTTTTACTGGCATAATGTATGTATATATCCAAAATATATGTACATTCAATATTTGTGCAGGCTATCGCCGTATACATGACATTTGGCATTGAACCCTGTTCCGTTTATCCCCTTGTTTTTGGCCAACCTACGTTGTGCGCCTCTGCTCTCTCTCTCTCACTGAATCATATAAACTGTTCTTGCAGGTCTTCTTATGATTTGCATTGGACAAGCTTAGATGGCTTCTTTATCATATAAAGCCCTATATATATACCAATATATACCTTATCCCAACGAAACATGAAACTAATCCTCTGAGCCATAACTGCAACCATGTATCTTAAAAAGCATATTCCAAATTAGAATGAAGTGAGAAGCTCAAACTCGAACTTGGAACGCATATACAGTACAGGGAAGCTCTAACACTGAATTTATAAGTACGTATATTTGCAGTAGCTATCCTGAAGGAAAACTAAATGCGTACACACTTTGTGTGAATAGTGTTGTTCATAGTAAAAGATGATAAAATATCTTCATTACGATGATGATTGGGTACGATAGGAGGTTCAGAGATAAATATATTAGTGTAAAAATTTCCATTGCTAGCAAAAAGGTCTGTCCTATATCGTTAAACGGCTGGGGGCTCTCAATGCATATGATTCACTATTCAGTTCCACAAGGATGTCCAGTTTGGCTGGAGCAGTGCTCGCAGTCGCATTTAGTGTGAATAACTTCCTTGTGTGTTTGTGGATGTGTGACTATCAGTAAACCAGTCCAGTGTTTCCATACGCTATCTCTTATGTGATTCGTATAATTGAAGCACATTGTTTTTGTAGCAGAAAGGATTGAAGTTGCATAAGAAGCCGGTTTCTAGTGTTCCACCGGAATGTATTCGTTGTCTCATTGAAGCTTTGTAGCATCAGCACAGCACATGTGCGAAAAGAAAAGTGCAATCAACTTGCACATTTTGGGGCGTTGAGTTAGTAAACTAGCAGAACGGGACGTAACTCTGCACTCACACTCTGGACAAATGGGAACCAAAAAATAAAAACTAGTTTTACTTTTAAAATATCGACATTGTCCAAGAAAATTGACCTGACATTTTTAAATAATTGACAAACTGACAATCAAAATCGTTTTCGATGGACTCGATAAAGTCACAATTTAATACACCTCCAAAAGTGGACGAGAGCGTTGGTGGGTTGTCCCCACCTGGACTCACTTCGACAACCATGTCGACCACTTCGGGGCGATCCGGGATGATTGTTCGACGACGAACTAGGAAGGCCAGCTTTCGTTTCAGTGAATGCGATGGGGATGAGGACCTGCCACAATTCCAGGGATCGAGGAAAGTTCAGTATTTTGCTGCTCTTGCTGGTGCGCCTCCATAATTATTTAATTTAGACGGAATAATATTTTGGTCTTTGACACTCTAAAGATAATATCAATGTTTTCATCTTTTCCAGCAAACATGGGCGCGTTGGCGCTAGGTACTGTGCTCAGTTGGTCTGCTGTAGGTAATTGCTCATTACAAAAAAAACATCTCTTCGTGACTGAAACTCAAAACTCAAATTGATGTCATCAATGTTATTCTATCTACAAATTCTGTTGTTTCCGAATTGCTCATGTGCACAGCTTTGCCAGATCTGCGACGAGAAGGATCCATCCCCATCACGCCTGTTCAAGAGTCATGGATCGGCTCCATTATGACGGTATGATAAAAAGCAGGAAATTTTTCCGCATGTAATGTCGCATTTGATGCAATTCCCACGAACTGACTCTTGCAGAAAAACAAAAATATCATGTCTTATCAACGTAACTGACTCATAAGTCATATTATATGACTCATATATACGTACATATATACCACACGAATTAGGTGGCGATCCGTACTACTTTCGGCAGTACAGTACTACTTTTCAGACCCTGTACTACACAAGTAGTACATGTAC